>CM064490.1:19660587-19838087 GCA_032716605.1 Paralithodes platypus
AACATACCTGATTTCTAAGACTGGAGGGGGACATTCGTAATCATATCATAACTCTAGTAAAAGCAGATAATCAAACAACCACATAGTATTCTTACTTTTGTAAAAAAGAGATATTCGGGTGCATAAACTTTATACAGCCTAAATCTTCAAAAAGGGGTACAAGCAGGAGCGTGCTTCAAAGAAGCCTGCTTGAAAAAGGGTTAACTCTGAGACTCTGTGCACAGATCTGCTAGTTAAGAAGGCACCCCACTTAAAGTAAGTGGTGAAAACTAAAAACTTATAAGTTTACATGTGCACATATAAACCCCATTAACTAGTGGATATATTCCTAAAAATATAACCAAACATAAATGAATTCTTGTACATTCGTAGAAGTACTGAACTCGTGTACTTATGCAGAAGTTATTACTTCAAAAGTAAAAGCCGTAGTTGCAACTACCGAGATTTCTCAAAATCTATTGCTTCACAGCCAAAGCTACTTACAACAAGAATTGTTGTAACACTACTATTGGCCTTTAGCACAATTTCCTGCAATGAATACTACAGAGAAATTTTATAATACAATGCCTACAACCAGTATCACAGCTCATATGTTCCGAACACATACTCCGGAGGGGTCTAGGGTGTCCTATGTCACACTGACTGCACCCTCCCCCCCCCCCCCCCCCTTTTTCTTGAAATTAAACAAAACGTGACTTAAAGGGCCACCTAGACCCTCTGCCGTAAAGCTATACATGGCAAGGAAGGTTTGTCCAGAGCTACTGAAAGGTATCGAGGCAAAAACTCCTGATTAGAGGCCCACAACCGTGTGGACGTAATAACTTCCACCGAAAGATTATTAAGGAAACGTAAAGAGGCTGTCCCCTTGCGTAAATCGTGGGTCTTACCCACAACGCCGGGATTCTTCTCTTTAAAGTCCTCGACCAAGAGAGAAGCCAGTGTACGCTCCATCAAGCGTTCACCCGGACTTGCGACCCATAAAGCACCCTGGTGATTTAGAGGGGCCACTCTTAAATATTTGGTTAGAGCTTGCACTGGGCAAAAAAGATGGTGCACCTTTCCCCTGTTTAACGCCGGCACCGTGAACTCTGAAAACACGTGTTCACTGTGCTCAATCTCGGCTATGAATCCTGGGGAAGGTGCAATGTGAATACACTCATGAAGCCTATCAAACCTGAGGCAATTAGGTGCATTGCTCATCGCCGCCAGCTCAGATACTCTGTTCCCGGTAGCCAAAGCCATAAGGAATACTGCCCGTTTGTAAAATCTGCAGTCTTTGGTACATACGGGAACGAGAATAACGACGATGCTTTGTCCAGAGAGCATGTAGGCCTGAGCTGACGGGGAGGTGGGCGGAGGTTAAAACCTGCCCACATAAATCACTTTCAGATAAATGTTTCTGCATGAACAGATAAATTAAATAGCAAACAACCAACGCCACCGAGGGCACAGTTTGTTTTGTTCTAAGAACCCGAGACGGAAAAGCTTGCCAATGCGATTGAAACTGTCGCTTTGTAGACTGGGTATATTGATTCGTGAATATCTTGGTCACGTCGCTACCATATGGTGCTAGCCACTTGGCCTCCTGAATGTCCAAAATGAACAAGTCCGCGAGGTTTCTAGGTTGCCAATTGTGTTCTAAGTGGAACAACCCGACCAGGAGTGACACTGGGTGCGGGCACCACGTGTTCAAATGCTGGTACCACACTGCGCCGGCCACAGGGGCGCGATTAGCGAGACTACGCCTCGCTAATCCTGTAGTTTGTTGACTACGTGGCACATTAGAGACGCGTCGGCGGCGGAAAATAGATAAATGGAACTCAACCTGTTCCCGTCCGTCATCAGAGCGTCAGGTCCGCCCGCCGGCGTTATCGTCCGGCGGGTGAGGTACGACTGTGAGTATCGCCATACTCCTTGGATGTGGCTGTCCCTCGCTTGCGAGCTCGGTATACCCCCTGAATGGGAGCCCTCGTCTGAGTCCCGTAAAGGTTTATGAAAATTAAAAGCTCCCATAGCTCACTAACACATTGAAAGCAGAGCTGGTGAGCAAAATCATAAAGTATACTAATTAATTTAATTTATATTTAATTGTATTAAAATAAATTACTATAAATAAACACAATATTATCATAATATAATCATAGAAAATATACATGTTTATTATGATTCAGCTATTAAATTATTTCATTAACAAATAAAAATAAGATAGGGCTACCTGAGCTTAACGGCGTTGAACATACAGCAATGAGAGGTTCAAGTGCCGACACGACAGAGACTGGGGGAAAACTACCCCGCCCCCGGGAACTACCTGGTCACCTGGTGCAACACCGGTACTCCGCCCTGGAAAGAGAAAGTTCCGGGGATTAATGCTCATAGGGTTACACCCAAAAAACGTTACAAAATATGTGCCTCAAAACCGCCGGTCAACGAACCGTAGCACTCCACCACTACTTTTCGTTGTCCTTTAGTTTCATATTAAAGATTTCAGCATATCTTTACCTGTCCAGAATATTTAAGCATATCTTCTGAATCCTCATAGAGATGAAGCATATCTTTATTAAAGATGAAGTCTTTCAAGTATCCCTTTACACTTGAAACACTAGTAAGATTCCGGCATCTTTTTATCCCATAAAAAGTCTAAGCCTATCTTAATCTCTAATCTGGCTTCTCCCAGAAGCCCTCATAGATCGCCGTCTTGAAGGCCGTGATACCCTATTGTATCAATCAATTGTTTGGCAAATTATCGCGAATTGCAAATCAGTTAACATAACCACCCAAAGGTACAACCGCCGGGTTTTATATACAATGTCAAACCAATTGTACCTGCCCCAGACCTCTTTGTAAAAAGGTCGCCGGGAGGGAAAGACTAAACAAACAAACGGCATTGTTTCAATGGCTTATTAAAGATTTCAGCATATCTTTTACCTGTCCAAAAGAATTAAGCATAACTACTTAATCCTCATAAAAATGAAGCATATCTTTATTAAAGATGAAGTCTTTCAAGTATCCCTTTACACTTGAAACACTAGTAAGATTCAGGCATCTTTTTATCGCATAAAAAGTCTAAGCCTATCTTAATCTCTAATCCGGCTTCTCCCAGAAGCCCTCATAGATCGCCGTCTTGAAGGCCGTGATACCCTATTGTATCAATCAATTGTTTGGCAAATTATCTCGAATCGCAAATCCGTTAATATAACCACCCGAAGGTACAACCGCCGGGTTTTATATGCACTGTCAAACCAATTATACCTGCCCCAGACCTCTTTGTAAAAAGGTCGCCGGGAAGTAAAGACCAAACAAACAGACAGCATTGTTGCAATGGCTTTGAAAAGCAGAGAAAACCAAGTCCAACAGGTGTCAGCCGGATCACCTAGAAAACTGTGTGGAGCCCCCCTCGACGGGAATAACCCAGGAAGCCTGATCCCAGGCTCGACCATAGAAAACGCAGTTTCTGATGAGCCCTCAAGCGACCAAACTCGTCGGGGTAACTTACCTATTTTAGCTATCCTAACTAAAACTCGGTAAACAAAAACGGTGTTCTCGGAGCAACGAGAAAAACGCCGGAAAGGTAACCCACACTAAACTATACATTACAGGAGGGCGTAATGCATAAAGCAATGAATAACACAGGAAGCCTGATCCCAGGCTCGACCACAGAAAACGCAGTTTCTTATGAGCCCTCAAGCGACCAAACTCGTCGGGGTAACTTACCTATTTTGAGCCATCCTGACTAAAACTCGGTAAACAAAAACGGTGTTCTCGGAGCAACGAGAAAAAACGCCGGAAAGGTAACCCACACCAAACGAGACATTTTAACACATTTTATACAAAGGGTGTGCGCCAAAATAGGGATACCTGAACAGGAGGGCGTAATGCATAAAGCAAAAACCGGGGCAAAGGTAGCCATGACAGAGACTGGTGGGATACTTACTCCAGGTTCTGCATATACCCGCCGGGACCCAGCTCTGGAAAAAAAGAAAATTTCCAGGAATTAATGCTCAGAAGGTTAACCCAAACATGTTCACACAAGTGTTAAATAACCCGCCGGGTAACGAGATGTAATACTCAACGACTACAGCTCGCTACGCGGTGGGGTTTCCTAAGTAAAAGATTTCAGAATATCTTAATATGTCCAAAAGATTTATGAATACCCTCTGACATAATATATAAAGACCAGCATGGCGTTTATAACTGATTAAGTCTTTCCGGTGGTGTTTGTTTCAAGATTCAATTTTGGAGAAAAAAAAAACTAAAAAAAACGCCGGCCCCCGAATTATCTCGTAGATCAAAAACTGGGAAGCCTGACAAATATACGAGATCTAACTTCTCCCGAAGTATCTTTTAGATCGCCGTATGTTGAAGGCGGCGATACAAAACGTATCCCTCAATTGTCTGGTTAACAAACTTAATTGTAAATTCGTTATTCCCATCCCTCCAAGGAGCACCCGCCGGGTGTGAATATTAGTTTAAAAAACGTTAACCCCAATTGTGCCCTAAAGCGCCGTATGTTGAAGGAGGCGATACACAATGCATCCCTCAAGTGTCTGGTCAACTAAACTGAATTTTGCAAATTCGGGCATCCCACCCTTCCAGGTTGCACCCGCCGGGTTGATGTAAAGTTTAAAAGTTAACCCCAATTGTTCCTAACCCCACTTCTTTGTAAAAGATCGCCGGGGAGGAAATACAAATATCGCGAATTGCAAATCAGTTAATATAACCACCCAAAGGTACAACCGCCGGGTTTTATATGCAATGTCAAACCAATTGTACCTGCCCCAGACCTCTTTGTAAAAAGGTCGCCGGGAGGGAAAGACTAAACAAACAAACGGCATTGTTTCAATGGCTTATTAAAGATTTCAGCATATCCTTTACCTGTCCAAAAGAATTAAGCATAATTTCTTAATCCTCATAAAGATGAAGCATATCTTTATTAAAGATGAAGTCTTTCAAGTATCCCTTGACACTTGAAACACTAGTAAGATTCAGGCATCTTTTTATCCCATAAAAAGTCTAAGCCTATCTTAATCTCTAATCCGGCTTCTCCCAGAAGCCCTCATAGATCGCCGTCTTGAAGGCCGTGATACCCTATTGTATCAATCAATTGTTTGGCAAATTATCTCGAATCGCAAATCCGTTAATATAACCACCCGAAGGTACAACCGCCGGGTTTTATATGCAATGTCAAACCAGTTATACCTGCCCCAGACCTCTTTGTAAAAAGGTCGGCGGGAGGTAAAGACCAAACAAACAGACAGCATTGTTTCAATGGCTTTGAAAAGCAGAGAAAACCAAGTCCAACAGGTGTCAGCCGGATCACCTAGAAAACTGTGTGGAGCCCCCCTCGACAGGAATAACCCAGGAAGCCTGATCCCAGGCTCGACCATAGAAAACGCAGTTTCTGATGAGCCCTCAAGCGACCAAACTCGTCGGGGTAACTTACCTATTTTAGCCATCCTGACTAAAACTCGGTAAACAAAAACGGTGTTCTCGGAGCAACGAGAAAAATGCCGGAAAGGTAACCCACACTAATCTATACATTACAGGAGGGCGTAATGCATAAAGCAATGAATAACACAGGAAGCCTGATCCCAGGCTCGACCACAGAAAACGCAGTCTCTTATGAGCCCTCAAGCGACCAAACTCGTCGGGGTAACTTACCTATTTTGAGCCATCCTGACTAAAACTCGGTAAACAAAAACGGTGTTCTCGGAGCAACGAGAAAAAACGCCGGAAAGGTAACCCACACCAAACGAGACATTTTAACACATTTTATACAAAGGGTGTGCGCAAAAATAGGGATACCTGAACAGGAGGGCGTAATGCATAAAGCAAAAACCGGGGCAAAGGAAGCCATGACAGAGACTGGTGAGATACTTACTCCAGGTTCTGCATAAACCCGCCGGGACCCAGCTCTGGAAAAAAAGAAAATTTCCAGGAATTAATGCTCACAAGGTTAACCCAAACATGTTCGCACACAAGTGTTAAATAACCCGCCGGGTAACGAGACGTAATACTCAACGACTACAGCTCGCTACGCGGTGGGGTTTCCTAAGTAAAAGATTTCAGAATATCTTAATATGTCCAAAAGATTTATGAATACCCTCTGACATAATATATAAAGACCAGCATGGAGTTTATAACTGATTAAGTCTTTCCGGTGGTGTTTGTTTCAAGATTCAATTTTGGAGAAGAAAAAAAACTAAAAAAGACGCCGGCCCCCGAATTATCTCATAGATCAAAAACTGGGAAGCCTGACAAATATACGAGATCTAACTTCTCCCGAAGTATCTTTTAAGATCGCCGTATGTTGAAGGCGGCGATACAAAACGTATCCCTCAATTGTCTGGTTAACTAACTGAATTGTAAATTCGTTATTCCCACCCTTCCAAGGAGCACCCGCCGGGTGTGAATATTAGTTTAAAAAACGTTAACCCCAATTGTGCCCTAAAGCGCCGTATGTTGAAGGAGGCGATACACAATGCATCCCTCAATTGTCTGGTCAACTAAACTGAATTTTGCAAATTCGGTCATCCCACCCTTCCAGGTTGCACCCGCCGGGTGATTTAAAGTTTAAAAGTTAACCCCAATTATTCCTATGCCCACTTCTTTGTAAAAGATCGCCGGGGAGGAAATACAACAACAGCATAGTTTTATATCGGCTTTGCAAAACCGAAAAAACTCCAAACAACACGTGTCCGTATGAACACTGTTAGATGGGTACAGCCAATCCGCCGGGAATCATAAGGAGCCTGAAACAGGCACCCCAGAGACGCAGTCCTGGGGAGCCACAGACACCCACTCGCCGGGGAAACAAGCCTGTTTTAAACCACGCGTGGCCAAAACTCGGCAACCAGCCGGGGTTATCAAGGTGAAACCGAGAAAAACCCGCCGGAAAAAAACCCCACCCCGTCCAGATACCATCGGAACGCAACACCGGACCGAGGCGTAGCCAAATCACAACTAACGCCGGGCCCAACATAGTCCGTGGAATTAGCCAATACACAACTAACCCAGGACACATAAATAGTCCGTGGAATTAGCCAATACACAACTAAACCAGGACACACATGACACAGTAGTACATATTTAGAAAATAAATCAATAACACTTGTGTATGTGGAAAAGCTACGAGAGGCTGGCTAGGCCTAGGCAGACGGATAACAGTAACATGTCGGAATATAAACAAAAAGCACTGAATTATATCACAACAGGAACCACCGCCAACACACCACTGTAGCAAATACTTCCGGCAAAGGGAAGAACTGACTCGGGACCCAGAAAAAACTTCACTAAATGAAGAAAAATACGCTGGGAACGTCAGCAAAAATAAGCTACCTCATCAGAAAGATAAAAGGAAGCAATAACGCGTAATAAAAGCCGTCTGCATCACAAAGCTAGCTAACTGTGAAAAAGTTCACCTGTCCACAACAGGACCACGAGGGTACATCCGAAATAGATGCCCCAAACACACGACCCAAAATACACTGCACTGCGGGCAACCAGCCCAGGACACTCCTGCTACGCATATCCTAACCTTACTCGATACATCCCGGAGTAAACAAATGAGAAAAAACTCAATAGGGACGCAGCAAATGCGGAACCAGCGGAACGTGGAGAGACACGTCCGGGCCGGTTGACCGCAGAGCAGAGAAGGAAGAATGACGCCTGAATCAGCGTCTGGTCAAAGATCGACACAAGTACATCCACGATATGATGGAAAGTTTATTGGATAGTTATTCTTATTTTGTTTTTGTTTTTTATTTTTTACGAAGTTTTTTCGTAGTGAGAACCCAATTCATAATGACTGAAGCCATGAGTGAGGTCGTGTGCGCTCATGATGAAGGCTCCTCATATTTTAAATGCTCTGCGCGGTAGATTCAAACTACGGCGGATTAGTGTTTGAAGAGGATGCCTTATGTAATAGGCATGTTCGTCAATGATGGAGGGGCCACTAATAAATAGTTGTTTTTAACGCAACGAATCTTAACTGTTCCGACCGTTATAAGAGTCTTTCAAAACTGAGAGTGATGGATATACTTTGGCCTTCTTCGAGATATTTATCTCGAAAGGACTCCCTGATGAGTGCCGTTATAATTAAACGGTGTCTCACAGAGCCCTTGTTTGGTCTATCCCGAATAAAGCGCTTAACCTGGTAACATTCTTTATCCATAATAGCGCCATGGTTAGGGGTAGGAAAGGATATTAATTACAACCAGTGAAGTGTCTAATAAAGGCTTTCTTGTTGAACCCACAACACCAAACATCTAATTGTTAATTAAGTACCAGTGCACCTAATTATATATCCCCAAATAGGATCAAGGGTGGCCCAAGTTTTCCTGTTACCTTATTCTCCAGTGACAAATAAGGTTAAATATCCAACTGAGTGATTATCTTGTTAAAATAGGACTTCAGAGGCTATCAACCCTATTGTATTATTAACCCGGGAACTGCGGGGAGACTCTTAAGAGTTCCCCCGGCGGACTGCGGGGAGACTCTTAAGAGTCAGAGAAAAAAAAAAATCAACTTTTGACATCGAAAAAAAAAAAAAAAAAAAATTGGCCCCTGGGCCATGCAAAATCTCAGTCCTCTACCTCCCCTCCTTCCCCACTTTCCTCCTCTCCTTCAGTTATCACCTATTTTCCCTGTTATTCCCTTATTCTGAGGTATATTTTCGTGCTAACATTAGAAATCCGGTTGCAGGGTGTGGTCATCACTGATAGCAAGCGAATGCAAGAGAGAGAGAGAGTATCGATCGACTGTGTCTCAGTGGCCTTGGGGGAAATTGGCGGGAAAGCAGCTTGCCTCACCCATACATTATACAACTCGCGGGCTATATCTCCGATTTTGACCATCCAAACGCTGTTTTCACTCGTTTTATTGTTGTTTCAGGTTAATACCTTTATAATCAACCCATAATAGGCGCATATGGATAAGTATTAATGCTATTAATGGTACAATGAATATTTTAGTGACGGAAACACCTCAAATACATGCGCACAGGGAGAGGTGTCTAATTACCCCCATGCACACTTGTTAGGTTAAGCCAGCACACTGCAAGTCAAGAATAGCGTCAGGACTGGAGCTAACTCTCTGCGAGAACCCCATTCCCTTAGTGGTGATTATCTTAAAAATTCCTTCAGTGGTCATACCTTTGGCTGAGTTGTCTTTGGTGATGTCTTCCAAGTCAATAAGGACATCGGTGTGAGGAGGACTTCCGGTGGGGCTTGTAGTAGTCCTTCTCAACTTCTTCATCATGACGGTGGTGTGGTTGAGGGGTAGACTGGCGCTTGGACTTCTGTTGGGTATGGTGCCTTTTCTTGTGTCGTCTTTCCTTTCTACTTTTCTTATTCTTCGGTATTTCAGGATTGTTCATGTTGATGAATAAGTTCTTCCCTGGTGTTGGAGAATGTGTTATTTCGATGGCAGCGACACTGGCATATCTTATTGGACTGTGAGTTGTCTCCTTGTGGCTTGGAGGAGCCGTGGGCAGAGGGGAAGAAATGCTTGGTGATGGGGAATGTCGGACAAGTTATTTTTTTGTTATTTCATATATATATACTGTTTATATATATATACATAATTATATATATATATATATATATATATATATATATATATAAATATATATATATATATATATATATATATATATATATATATATATATATATATATATATATATATATATATATTTAATATACCGGTATATAATATATATATATATATATCTATATATATATATATATATATATATATATATATATATATATATATATATATATATATGTTTATGTTGCTAGAAGATTTTCATCCAAACAAACTATTGAAGACCAGCGCGAATAGCAAGTAATTTCCTCCGTGTTTTTTTTTTTCCATGTTTCTGTCTATTTTATTGTTGTATCACTTAAGGGGCTATCACACTTGCCAATATTTCCGTGGTCTCCACGATTTCTGTGCTTTCTCGTCTATTTTCTGTGGTCTTGCTGACAATCCATGCTACCCGAGCAACTTGGGAGATCTTCGTCTATACACGTGAATTAGTAGGCTATGTCGTGGAAATACATTCCTTATGTATAAATATATATTAATATATATATATATTCCATATATATTAATCTAGATAAGTTTTAATATATCTAATGATAATGTGATCGGTGATATTCGAACCTAAGGAGCTATAAAATATCACATGGAACAATTATAAACTTGTACATATAATACAGTAAACACAAACAAGGGAAGAAATACCGTAACTACCTATTTCAAATGTATAATACATAAAGCTCGGCCTGTGATTGGCTAAGCCGGGTGGGCCTGGGTCAGTCAGCCTTCACTCTCGCTTACTTCTAGCGTTTATAATTTCTTTATCTCGCTTTTGTTTACTTTATGATAAATACTTATTAATGTGTTTCCTGTAATATTTAATAGCTCTTTAGATTCGGATACCACTGTAATTTATTAATTAATCATTAAACATATTTAAACATATCTAGTTTACTGAATAAATAAGGAACAATACAGATAATTAATACATTATCAGGGTACTGATAAAGTAGCCAATCATGAGCGTGCTGTTGCTTCCACTGACTTACACTTTTACCCACAGACGTAGATTCATGTCGGTTGTTTTAGGAAATAGCGAGCAATATAGTCATACTTACCATGGTTTTTATATATGCTCAGCTTTATCATTGGGATTGAGATGTATTAATAGCATGACGGGAAGCTAAAACGGCCGATATAAGACCAATTAATTTCGAAGTGAGAACGAAAGAGTGTACTTATAATTAAATCTTCGTGGATTATCTAGGTGCATGTGTGATAGGGAAACCACGGTATTGTCTGTCGTCTAAACCATGAACGAAGATCAAGAAACCACGAAAAAATAGCCAAGTGTGATAACCCCTTTAGTTGGCGAATGATATTTCCAAAGTTCAAGTTCATATTTTACTCATATTTTTGCCTTTCATGAGCGTTTCGTGCATCTTAGCACATCATCAGTATTGCTGAAAAATATATAGGCATATATTAACAATACATTAACACTTCTTCCTCTTTCCTCTCTCCTTCCCTCCTCTCTCCCTCCTCCTTCCTCTCTCCCTCATTTCTTTCTCCCTCCCTCCTCTCTCCCTCCTCCTTCCACTATCCCTCCCTTCTCTCTCCCTCCCTCCATTCTCCCTTCTCTCTCCATCCTCCTTCCTCTCTCCCTCCCTTCTCTCTCCCTCCCTCCATTCTCCCTTTTCTCTCCCTCCTCCCTCCTTCCCTCCTCCTTCCTCTCTCCCTCCCTTCTCTTTCCCTCCCTCCATTCTCCCTCCTCTCTCCCTCCCTCCCTCCTCTCTCTCTTCTCCTTCCAATCTCCCTCCTCTCTCCTCTCTCTCTCCCTGTTCTCTCCCTCCTCATTCCTCTCTCCTTTCTCCTCTCTCCCTCCTTGTTCCTCTCTTCCTCCACCCCCTCCTTCCCTTTCCCCTCCTCCTTCCTCTCTTCTTCCTTCCTCTCTCCCTCCCCTCCTTCTCTCCCTCCTGCCATCCTTCCCTTCCTCCCTCCCTCCTCCTCTTTCTCTTCCTCCACCCTCCTCGTCCCAGCTCATTCTTTACCATCCTCCATTTGTCTTCACTCTCTTACTTTACTATCTTTATCTCTCTCTCTCCTTCTATCTCCTCCATCCTTGTACCTCCCAATGTACATCCTTCCTTTCCTCCCTCCCGTACCATTTGCCATAGGCCTAGTTGTGCTGTTAGCTTTTATAGTTATTATCTCTCTCTCTCTCTCTCTCTCTCTCTCTCTCTCTCTCTCTCCACCACTCATGTCTGCGTCAACAGGACTCCCCAGGGACAGACCGCTTTTCACCTGCACCCAGAGTATTAATTAATTTTTACACTGGAGTACCAATATGGCGGAGGAGTGGCGTCGTGGCGGAGTAGTGGTGTAATGTGGCGGACGTATATAAGGGTCGAACGGTGTTATCACAATGAAGCAACTTGGTTGAGCCCTAGAACTTTCAGTCTTCTACTGTACTTCTTTTTATGTCGGGCTATAATGTTTACAGCTCGTGGTATAGTCTTTACTAAAATCCAGATCTGGACTTATAGACCGTAAATAACTCAACAGGGTCAAATCTAACACGTTCTTAATCTCACAAATAGGTATTCAATTAGGTACTACATAACTCAATAACAACACACATAACAATTATACACAAGTTTATTCAAAGATATATATACCTGAAACTCAGAATACAGCTTCACCTGGATAATTATTGGAACCATCAGGCAAGGAATACAAGGCATATTAATAGTAGATCATGAATGGGGAGCAATTGCTCTTCAACTGTGGTTATAAACAAGGTGAATAATATGCAACTAAATAATACACGCGGCTTATAGAATCAACCCTTAATAATAATAATGATGTGAGTCGAGTGTCTTACGTGAACAAATCAACAATGAAGAAACTAGAACAAACTTAATCAAGAGAATCTGGGGGAATTGAGAGAGTAAATAAGCACACAGGTAGGGGCGAGCTAGCCAGGTAGTCGCGTTTACTGAGGTGACCTTCTCATTAGCAAGGGGGGTCAGGTCATATATTTGTACTGAGGGGGTGGAAATTTAGTTTTGAATTAGTGCAACTATGAACTCAGTTTCAATGATATTATTATGAAATTGGTGGCAGAATATTAATTAATTATTTGCACAATTTATTCTCAAGGGAACTCAAATTATGTAATTTATAATGGGAATCTTATATTCACTTCAAACGATCGTATGTAATAATAACGAAACGAGTCGAGGAATTCAGATGTAAATTTAATATACAATTATGAATCGACTATAGAAGAATATCTATTAATTGTATTTAAGAACAGATTATAATTGACTAAACAAACTTAGACAATGAATGCTCTGGAAATACTTATACAATGAAAGTGTAATTGATAATTAATACAGCATTAATTATGAATAGGAAATCGTGCACACGACGAAGTTATGCTAAGGAAATACTCAAGATAGTATAACCAAGATGTCTGAACGAGTTAACAGAGTCTTAAGAGAATATACACCGTAACACGGGGTGTATAGAATATGATGAACAATTAAGTAACAGAAACTATGCAATGCTCGAATTCCTAAGCACGAAGAATCAGAATTATTTACATCAGTAATCAAATGAACGTAAATACTAATTCATAAAATAATTACAATGGTGGTTAATTAAAAGAGTAAAGATTGGGGAGCTCGTGAAGTAAATGTATTGATAGAATAACAATACTTCTCAACGAGCAGACTGAGGTAAATTAATCATGAAAATGGGCGTAGGTTCTAGGTAATCAGTGATGGATTAAGAAGGGGAATTATACACGAAATACACTTCGACCTCAACTTGCAAAATACACAACAGAATACATATATTAGGAAAATCTGTGAGTGTGTGGCAACGTGAATTAATTAACACAAATATATATTACGTACGCGTAGGACGTTATATAGCAGATAAATTAATTATGAGCACTAGGTCTTGGACACAGACCTTAATTAAGTTTTTATATAAGAATTCAGAAGGATTAACACAGTACGCAATTAAAGATCCCGGGCACAGATCTCAGAATTAATTAGCACAACACGATTCACATATTTTAACCTATACCTCGACAACAATAACACAAAATAAGATACACAGGGACACTTAGGGTAAAGTTGGAGGGCAGAGAGAGTAGGAGTCTGGCCGACGGATCGTAGGTTCGTTGAGCAACACGTCAGGGGTAGAGGGCGCCACTCGAGCAGAACTTCAGGTTCCAGGCTTCAGGAATGTGGGGCGTCAATCAAGCAGGACTTCAGGGGGGCACTTCAGACAAGCACACTCTCCGGGCAGGGTAGGGGCAGGCTAGTACAAGCCACTACTGTGATTAGCTACTCTTCTCCTTATTCAGGTTTAGGGTAGTACCGCAGTTGAGGTTTGCATACTTCTCCACAATTTCTTAGAGGTAATGTGCGGCTTTTTTCTGGACTCTCGTGTACGGGGTTTCAAGGTCATAGGGATATGGGGAAATGGTTGTGATGAAGTTGTGAGGTAATTGCTTATCGTAAGTATACATAGTGGTTGTTTACATTGGTACACACAGTATATATTAGGTAGTTTAATAATTACTTAAGTGCTAGTTATTTAGCCTAATAATGGAGAAATGGGATGTGTACGGATTCCATGAGCTAAATTTCTAGACAAACATTGTTATAGCTCGCCTAAGAGTTGTTCTTGGTAGAGGTTTATGATATCTCCCGGGCTATCATTATGTGTCCTGTCTATATCCATTTGTACCTGTAGACTTCGGGCCGTTGATGTTTTATTTGCATAAACATCTCTTCACTGTATTGTACATCCGGGAGCTGAGGAAATGCTGCGCTGTGGTTCGCTGGGCAGTCACTCGAGCAGGTGGTTAATTGGTTGGGAGAATTTCCCATACCTATGGCTGGTGGTTGTTGTCGTAGAGCACGGTGAAGCAGGGGTCGCTCTTGTATTTGTGCAGGGATTAAAGCATGGGGAAACAGGGGTGGCTCTTCTATTTTTTCTTCTTCTCTGCTTTCGTTCTCCTGTATTCCTCGGTTCTGTTAGTTGCAGACTGGCTATTCTGCACCTATTCTCGGTTGGGCTGGTCTTGAGACCCGTCATTTCACTTCTCACTTCTCAGCTACTTCTTCCTCTGTCCAATTACTCTTCTTTCCTAATTTACTCCAGCCATCTGGTCTGGTCATTCCATTATTATGTGTCATTTTCTGGATATCCCAATCGAGATGGACTGCAGCTTGTTCCTTCCTTAACCAAACTGGTTAACTATCAGCTTGTGTTAGCCTACATGTCGTTCCACCAGTACATCTGAGTCTGTACGATGGTTGGAACTCCGGCATCTCATGGTCGCCAAAGTTTGCATGTGACCTTGTACTTAAATTAAAATAAGCACTGTACTGTACGTGGGTTAGTATCTATAGATCTTCAGCCACAGGGCTACAAGTAAACAAGATAACAACAACAAAATCACGCGCACACACACACACACACACACACACACACAATAAAGCAAGCAATATTACTCCTCTAACACATGCCATTTTCACTAGATAGCTAGACAAATAGATAGACGCATGGTAAATATACCGATATAATACAATACAAATACAATTTGCTTAACTCTTTCTAGATACGAGTACGCGTTTCTCCATTTTATGCTGGCATTTATTAGACGAGTCTATTCATTTTTTAAAGGAAATTTAAAACTCATAGGGTAAATTTATATTATATTTTACTTTTCATATGTATATATATATATATATACTGTAGAGGGCTTTCCAAAATCCAATAATACCGTCTAATGATAGCCTGAATAAAGTGGATATGGCGTCCTAATTACTGAAAGGGTTAATAACACTTCGCTTTCTGGAGGGCGAGGGGCAGAGACAATTATTTATCAGCATAAATAAATAAACAAAAATAAATGCAAACAAAGATAAACATATATGTATTAATTCATAGTAAAAAGAGATATACTGTATATAGAGACAGATTAACATAAATAGTTAATACATTAATATATAAATTATTCTAACTTCTCTCGCCCATATTGAAATATCGTACGGTATGTTTTTTTGTTCTCTTTTCAGTTGTAGAGGAGAGTAGATAGTTAGGTAGATAAATAATTAATTTTATAAGTCAATAGTAAAAATTGTAATAGCCAAATAAACGACTATGTATATACATGTTTTCTCCTGGCCCTTACCAAACTAACATTGTCTTTCTTTTCTTTCCAGTGGTGGAGGATAGTATGGGAGCGTGGTATTCCGGTCCACTAGAAGCTAAAGATCTCGGGGTGTGGACCAGGCGTTAGGAACCCACTTAAATACACACCTACACCCACTTAAATCCACTTGCATCCACTTTTCTGTTCTTGGATATCCACCCACCCTCCCACCAACCTACTAACCAACCTCGAACTAGTGCCATCTTAACTACTGCACACACACACCTAGAGCTTCTGCTACCAGTTGCAACCACCTACATCACCCACTTGTACCCACCTATCTATTTTCTGTCTTTTCACCAACCTGCCCTCCACCTGAACTCGAACCAGTGCCATCTTAACTATTACTGAAACCAAGTACAGCAACTTAATAACACACCTAATCCACCCACTTGCACCCACCTATGTTATATCCTTTCGCCCACCCACCCACCAACATAATTTATCTCGAACCATTTCAATCGATAACTACTTTTGAATCCACTTATAGCCAATTCATAACCCACCTACACCACCCACTTGCACCCACCTCTTTACTTTATAATTATCCACACACCTACACAAATACCTTGAACCTGTGCAGCCGAGCTAGTCCTGAGCCACCGTAGAGCTTCTGAAACCCCCTACACCCACTTGCACCTACTTAATTTAATCTTACCCACCTAATGTACCTTCAATTTCCATCCACCCTCCAAAATACCTTGAATCTATACAGCTTTTTACATAACCAATCTTAAGTCTGCTGCCACCTATGCCCACTGACAACCCACCTACATCACCCACTTACACATTCATGTAGCCCACCCACCCAGACCTATATAATTAGGCAACTTCTACTTCTCCCTAACCAATGCTGAGCCCCTATAAAGCTTTTTAACCACTTACAACCCACCTAAACCACTTACAGATCACCTACTCCCACTTACAATCCAGTTACACCCACTTACAGGCCACCTATACCCACTTACAATCCACCTACACCACTTAAACCCTAGCACGGTCCTTTCAAATATCCAATCCACCCACCCAGCTATAACCTATAAGCTATGCTATCCTTCTCTACTCCCTAACTAACCAAGCCTGACCCACCTAGAGCTTCTAAACCCACTTACACCCACTTGCACCCATCTACTTTGCAGCTACCTACAGTACCTTGAACAGATATTGAACTCATAAAGTGATACTCCTCCACCTAACCTATCTTCAGTCAGTTAGTACATCTGTTATCCTTGCTGAGACCCATCTCCCATTAAGGTGAGGCTGATGGACTGTTGAGGTTAATGGGAGATGGGTCGTTTTTCTGGTCCCCTTTCTCCCTCGTGTTAAGCACCATTTGTTTTGAGATTATAAGACTGTCGGCCCATTAGTTTGGCGATTTTAACACCTTTCGCCCCATTTCGTTGTCAATTTTAAGACCTTTCGTGCCATTTAGGTGTCGATTATTTCCTGGCGAGCGATAGCGAGCCTGATATGTTAAGGGGAACCGAAATTTTTCTACCGAAAAATGTACACATTTATCTTGAAGGGGGGTCTAGGGGGTGTTTTTCTAAGCTTGATGGAGGTCTAGCGAGAAAACTAAGAAATATAATGAATAAATTAATTAATAAAAAAAAGGCCCGTCTCCCCTTAATTAAAAACGACCTACCCAGTCATCTAGGATATATGAAAGCCATCTATTTCCTCCATTCAAACATCTTCAGCCATCTATAGCTTCTGAAACCACCTGCACCTACCTAACAGTATTTATTCACCAAACCACCATCCTTTGAAACACCAACCCACCCACGTATCTAGAACCTACAATCATTCCTCCCCCTAATACAACTATAAGAGCTTTAGACACCTCTTTGAAACCACCTATTCCACCTACAGTTCTAAAATACCCACCTAGCCAGAACCTAACCTACTATCTTAATTTTCTATCTCTTAGTAACAACCTGAGCCACCTAGTATTTGGTTATCCTTACTGAAACCACCCACCACACACATCTGCACCCACCTACATGTGTATAACACATACCTCGAACTTACAGCCCTCTTTCTTCACCCACCTGAGCCACTGTTTATCCTTCTGGGGACCACCATTACCCCACTTACACCCACCTATGACCACCTGGAATCTACACATCCACCTACGTTCATCGCCCCATCCCCTGAGGCCCCCCCCCCCCCACCCCCGCACCTCTCAGCAACCACCCACACCCACGTAGACCTCTAGTCACCCACTTACAACTACCGGCACCCATCTAGATCCTTCCACTATCTTCTGAGCCACTGATATCCACCTATCGCTTATTGCAACCCATTTAGTACATCCCCTGTAATCCCTACTGTACCGTTGACACCCTTTTATATATTATTGCAACCCATTTAGTACATCCCCTTTAATCCCTACTGTACCGTTGACACCCTTTTATATATTATTGCAACCCATTTAGTACATCCCCTTTAATCCCTACTGTACCGTTGACACCCTTTTATATATTATTGCAACCCATTTAGTACATCCCCTTTAATCCCTACTGTACCGTTGACACCCTTTTATATATTATTGCAACCCATTTAGTACATCCCCTTTAATCCCTACTGTACCGTTGACACCCTTTTATATATTATTGCAACCCATTTAGTACATCCCCTGTAATCCCTACTGTACCGTTGACACCCTTTTATATATTATTGCAACCCATTTAGTACATCCCCTTTAATCCCTACTGTACCGTTGACACCCTTTTATATATTATTTTGGCTACTACTAATCAATTTAATTCAGATTAGGAAGGATCTCTAGCAATTATAAGGCTTTGAATTATCTCAATCAACCCTTTTAAGCACCACAG
This sequence comes from Paralithodes platypus, assembly GCA_032716605.1. Taxonomy (NCBI): domain Eukaryota; kingdom Metazoa; phylum Arthropoda; class Malacostraca; order Decapoda; family Lithodidae; genus Paralithodes; species Paralithodes platypus. The sequence continues at coordinate 19,679,212 of CM064490.1, forward strand.
ATCCATTTTAAACAGCACAAAATCGTCCTAATATAGCTAGAATAAAATATAAAATACGTCATCGGTACAGAAGGGGTTAATCTTAAACCCCCCACATCCCCTTATGCCCACGTAGACTCTGGTACCGTTGGTTTTAAAGGGGAGATTTCCCCGCGAGGGATTTTTTTTCTGGGCCCCTTTCTCCCTCATGTTTAACCCCATTGCTTTTGATATGTTTAAGACGTTCGCCCCATTAGTTTGGCAATTTTAAGAATTTTCGCCCCATTTCTGTCAATTTTAAGACCTTTCGTGCCACTTAGGTGACGATTTTTTCCTGGCGAGCGATAGCGACCCTGTAATTATGAAGAATCGGCCTTCGGCCAGGAAATTTGTCCATCGAAAAATGTACAAATGTATCTTGAAATGGGGTCTAGAAGGTCTAATTTTATGCTTGGAGGTCTAGGGAACACACTGAAAACTCCCCTTACCCAACCTGAGCCATTAACCTCCATCCACAAGCTCTCTTGTTTATTACCCACCACTTATACCCACCTACCTCACCCATCTGAGCCACTGATACCCACCTTCAAACACTTACTCCACCACCCACACCTAAACCACTTACTACTACACGCACACCTATACCACTTACTCCACCACCCACACCTATACCACTTACTCCACCACCCAGACCTAAACCACTTACTCCACCACCCACACCTAAGCCACTTACTACACCCCCCACACCTATACCACTTACTCCACCACCCACACCTAAACCACTTACTACACCCCCCACACCTATACCACTTACTACACCACCCACACCTATACCACTTACTCCACCACCCAGACCTAAACCACTTACTCCACCACCCACACCTAAGCCACTTACTACACCACCCACACCTATACCACTTACTCCACCACCCACACCTAAACCACTTACTACACCACCCACACCTATACCACTTACTACACCACCCACACCTATACCACTTACTCCACCACCCACACCTATACCACTTACTCCACCACCCACACCTAAACCACTTACTCCACCACCCACACCTATACCACTTACTCCACCACCCACACCTATACCACTTACTCCACCACCCACACCTATACCACTTACTCCACCACCCACACCTATACCACTTACTCCACCATCCACACCTATACCACTTACTCCACCACCCACACCTATACCACTTACTCCACCACTCACACCTATACCACTTACTCCACCACCCACACCTATACCACTTACTCCACCACCCACACCTATACCACTTACTCCATCACCACCTACAACTTAGAAACATTTATACCACTGACACCCATAAACCTTTTTCTTTGCCATTAAGGGAACAGTGGCTGTTTGTTTGGTCTATTAATTCATTTATTCATATATTGTTTTAGTTTCCTCCCTAGAACTCTATCAAGCTTAGAAAAACATCCCCTAGACCCCCCTTCAAGATAGATTTATACATTTTTCGGTAGATAAATTTTCCGGCCAAAGGCCGATTCCTCCTAAAATTACAGGCTTGCTATCGCTCGCCAGGAAAAATCGACACCTAAATGGCACGAAGGGGCCTAATATTGACAAAGAAATGGGGTGAAAGGTTATAAAATCCCCAAACTAATGGAACCAACGTCTTAAAATCTCAAAACTAGTGGGCAAAACATTAGGGAGAAGGGGGTCCAGAAAAACGGTCTGCCTCCCCTTATAACTGCCTCCCTTACCCATACCTAGCTCTTCTTCACACACATGATTTATATCCTACATTATTTTCTTCTACTATGCATTGTGTTGTTCTGAATATAAGGAAAACACATAATAATAAACCCCGTACATTCTCTATTTTGCTCGTGCAGTAAGTCATATCACCACTCATTTTAAGGGAGCCCACCTCGCTTGTCTTTCTCTTTCTCTCCCTCTCTCTTTGGCTTTTATCCATTCGGCCCCATTCAGCCTACTATTTTAAGACGTTTACCCCCATCCAGGTGTCAATATTTTCCTGGCGAGTGGTAGCGAGCCAGCATATATATATATTTTTATTTTGACAGCAAGCTAAATATGTACATTTTTCGATAGAAAAATTTCTCCGGCGAAGCCGGATTTCTCCATACAATGCTGGCTCGCTATCACTCGCCAAGAAGAAATAGGCACCTGGATTGGGATTAACGTCTTAAAACAGTTGGCTGAATGGGGCCGAATGGATACAACCCATGGAAAGAGAGAAAAGGAGAGAAAGATAAACAAAAAGCCGGTGACCCCCCTTAATCATTACTATCAACTTTCCCTCATTCATAATCTCTCTCTCATATGTTTTATAATCTTCTAATATCCATTATAATCTCTTGAATTAACCCCACGCATTATCCATTGTGCGTATATATATTTTGTTTTCATTTTACACTCTCTAAGCGTTTATATCTACCCATATCTACCTATCATTGTTATTATACCATAGACTCCATATTTCCCCGTACGCCCCATGCATTCTCTATTCTACCTCGCTCTCATTTGGATCCATCTCTTACCAATATCTCCTTTTGCCACTATATTGATCACGATAAAAGACATAAGGACATAAGAATACAAGACTCCGCAGAACGCCTACTGGTTCATCATTGGCATATAGTATCTTATAGCTAACCTTGATTATTTCTAACCAAGACCTACATATATAACTCTTTACCTGACATAATGTCATAGTATATATCTCACCATGAGCTACAACCACCATATCTTACCTGATCATATACCTAACCTAGAATAACTCCACCATGATCTACAACCACCATATCTTAACTGATCATATACCTAACCTAGAATAACTCCACAATGATTTACAACCACCATATCTTACCTGATCATATACCTAACCTAGAATAACTCCACCATGATCTACAACCACCATATCTTAACTGATCATATACCTAACCTAGAATAACTCCACAATGATTTACAACCACCATATCTTACCTGATCATATACCTAACCTAGAATAACTCCACCATGATTTACAACCACCATATCTTAACTGATCATATACCTAACCTAGAATAACTCCACAATGATTTACAACCACCATATCTTACCTGATCATATACCTAACCTAGAATAACTCCACAATGATTTACAACCACCATATCTTAACTGATCATATACCTAACCTAGAATAACTCCACAATGATTTACAACCACCATATCTTAACTGATCATATACCTAACCTAGAATAACTCCACCATGATCTACAACCACCATATCTTAACTGATCATATACCTAACCTAGAATAACTCCACAATGATTTACAACCACCATATCTTACCTGATCATATACCTAACCTAGAATAACTCCACAATGATTTACAACCACCATATCTTAACTGATCATATACCTAACCTAGAATAACTCCACAATGATTTACAACCACCATATCTTAACTGATCATATACCTAACCTAGAATAACTCCACCATGATCTACAACTACCATATCTTAACTGATCATATACCTAACCTAGAATAACTCCACCATGATCTACAACCACCATATCTTAACTGATCATATACCTAACCTAGAATAACTCCACCATGATCTACAACCACCATATCTTAACTGATCATATACCTAACCTAAAATAACTCCACCATGATCTACAACCACCATATCTTAACTGATCATATAGGTAACCCAGAATGCCTCTTACTATAAGCTAAAGACACCAATCCTCATACCTTACTCGATTTTAGGGGACGTTATATTATTTGTTTATTTATATTTTTCTTATTAACGGTACATACATTTATTTTCGTTTGCTCCCTAAACCTCTATCAAGCCTCAGAAAAATACTCCCAGGGCCCCCCTTCGAGATAAATTTGTACATTTTTCGGTAGAAAACTGTACAGGAAGGCTGGTTCCTCCTTAACTATAGGTTCGCTATCGCTCGCCAGGAAAAATCGACATCTAGATAGGGTGAAAGGTCTTAAAATCACCTGACTAATGGACGAACGTCTTAACATCTCATAAATACTTGGGCTAAACATTAAGGAGAAAGGGTCCAAAAAACCGGTCCATCTCCCCTTAATGCCCCGGACTCTCCTTACCTGTGGACTGAAGCCACCTCACACCACCTGATCGTAAAGTTATCATAGAAATCCCAACCACAGTAATATCATTACTACACCTTACCTCATCTTATAGTTAACCTATATTCCTAGTCACTTTGACCTGAAGACACCATATATCAACTGATTTTATAGCTAACTTAGAATCCCACTCATCATCGTGATCTAAAACTACCACAACTCACCTGATCTTATAGCTAACTTAGAAACACTTATCATGATCCAACCTTACCTAATCTTATAGCTAAGCTAGAATCTCCTCTCACTCCACGAACTTGAAAGCACTATAACTTATCTAACCTTATAGGTAACCTAGACTCCCCCTCTCTCTCTCTCTCTCTCTCACTATGAGGTAAGGCCTCCACACCTTTATGCCTGATATAACAATTATTCTTCCATATCCTGTCTTCCATAACCCCCCAATCCTCGTCCTTCGAACCCCCTCCCCACCATCCTTGCAAACCCCCCTCACTCTTTTTAACCCTTTCAGTTTGAATACATTTTCCTTTTAGTATGGCTACCACTAGACGATTTTATCAACTTAGCAAGGCCCTGTAGAAATCAAAAGGGTAACAACGATCACGATTAGGATGTTTACTCCCACAGGGTCTTGTTAGTCTGGATAAGTCGTTTTAATGTTAACCACAGTATAACTGATATAACGCCATCATACTGAATGGGTTAATGTATACTCATCTCGCCTCTCTTTCTCTCTATCTATCGATCTTTAAAAGAGAGAGAGAGAGAGAGAACAAGGGATAGTGAGAAAATTCCAAAAGAGAAGTTGAACTCCTGTGAAGAAAACGGACGAAGAGCGGGGACTGCAATGAAGAACACGAAGCTGAACAGGAAAAAGTTGCTAATCCATAAGAAGGTGGAGAAGAATATAACAAGAGAACATCTATGTGCACGACGGAATATCTTAGGAAAGCAAAGGAAAACAATGACATTTTGATCGTGCTTATGGCCCAACAGTTCCTTTAAGGGGAGACTGACCGTTTGTTTGGTCTATTAATTAATTTATTCATACATTTGTTTAGTTTCCTCCCTAGACCCCATCAACCTAAGAAAAACACCCCCTAGACCCCCCTTCAAGATAAATTTGTACATTTTTTCGGTAGAAAAATTTCCCGGCCGAAGGCCCGTTCCTCTTAAAATTGCAGGCTCGCTCTCGCTCGCCAGGAAATAATCGACACCTAAATGGCACGAAAGGTCTTAATATTGACAACGAAATGGGGCGAAAGGTGTTAAAATCGCTAAACTAATGGGCCGAACGTCTTATAATCTCAAAACTAGTGGGGCTAAACATTAGGGAGAAGGGGGTCCAGAACAACGGTCTACCTCCCCTTAAAATGAGTTGTAGTAATCAAATGTCGTAATGATAATGATACTAAGAAAACTAATAGTTATTTCACGCAGATACTATCCATGAAAAAGAGATAGAATCATTGCAATACTCTATCAATTATTATAAGATTAGAGATGGCTGGCAAAAAACTATATATCATTATTATAAGATTAGAGATGGCTGGCAAAAAACTATATATCATTATGTTCGCGGTAAACTAAATCATTAAAAGACTCTTCACAAGCTCTAATCTACTATTCCCCGCATGCTAGGAAACGGGCCTTTAAAATATCTCCATCACAGTACATATCCTATTACAGGTATATATATATATATATATATATATATATATATATATATATATATATATATATATATATATATATATATATATATATATACTTCATTGTTCATATCAATTTATTCATATACATAATCATTGCGAGTACCTGTTCTATAATAAATATTAAAAAAAAAAAAACGCTAAAAATAGATCGAAGTTTCTTTTCTTGTTTGTTTAATGCTCTCCAACGACAGGATAGGTATATATATATATCATTATGAGGGGGATGGAAGGCTGGGCTCTCAGGGGAAGAAGGAAGGAACGAAAAATGGCGGAAGAAAATAAGGAAGAAAAAGACATAGCGACAATAGCAAATGAAGACAGGAAAGAAGAGAGCAGGAAGAAAGGAGAGAAAAAATGGAAGGAAGAAAGTAAAAAAGAAACTGGAAGGAAACAAGAATGAAGAAAGGAAGGAAAGAAAAACTGAAGGAAAGAAGACAGGGGGATGGAAGGAAGGATAAAGAATAGGAAGGAGAAACAAAACATCAGGAAAGAAAAACAATAAATCTATATATCTGTCTTGCTATCGTAATGGCTAGATATACATTACCAGAATTATGCACAGAGCACCTTAGTCCCTTACGTAACGAATCTGCTGAATGCAAATTTACCTGCTAGGAGAGCTCGGTAAAACACAATCTCAGCCGTACATATTTCCCTCACCTAACCCAACCTAATGTTACTTATTCCCCACAACCAACTTTTCCAAACCTATTTACCTTACCTAGCCTGACCTACTCCCTGCAGCCGATTTCTCTTAGAGACCGAGTTCTCTTTGTCCAACTTTTACCAGAGGTCGAATTCTCCTCACACAATGGCTAAATATACCTGTTTCTTATTAGTTAGTCAGCCTCCTTCCATGAATGACTGAGAAATAAAACCTTCTCCCAGAAATATCAATGAAACCCTTTCTTTCCAATTGCTATAGACATCTCACTCTTTCGAAATATGTTGTGTTCGACCTCGTATGAGATGTGGAAATTATGTCTTTTAGAAAAACTGTAAACTGGTAGAAAGTCCTTACTCCTTCGCTATGAGAGACCGATTTTAAACAAAATCGCCTACTGGTAGCCAGAATGCAATAAAATACAACATTGTATCTGCAGAAGGAGTATTGTTATGATAATCTATTAATGATTTACTTGACTAAAAAATTATTTTCCTTAAAATATAGTAAACTCGTAGCAACCAGACTAAAAAGAAACTGTTGTAATCCTCAACGCGTTAAGAACACGTTTGAAGCATCCAGTCTTCCCCCCAGTGAACCCCAGCCTTCCAACTCCACCGACCACTTTATATCATTGTTTCATATCAGTTTTCATTGGTGCATATCAGAGGTGTCATATCGCAGGGTAGACTTTAGGAACTAAGTTGACCTGTCGAATGCTCGGCAAGGGTTAAGTGTACGGTCGGTCGACAATATTTTGTATCCAATTTCCTTGCCTCTTCTGGCAAGGTTATCGGCTTCCGTCACTCAATTATGTATGTGCACGGACTGTTTTGGGGTATCTGAAGTCTTATTTTCCTTTCCTACCTTTAAATTATCAGTGTAAAACCAAATGTTCTAGCAATAAAATAAACAAAGCAGAATATGAAACCCCAAAACACATGCTTGAAATATTAAAAAGAAAAAAAATATGTTATATATACGTCTTGAAAATGGAGGAAAAATAGTTTACCGGCTGTAAGCTTCGCACTTGTCGACAATTCTTTCATATCACACAATACTTCTATATACATTATATTCCTCAATGCTGTCAATTTAGGCTTTGTGTAAACGTCTTAGGGAAATTTCGAGAACAATGCGTGCCCCATTTTTGCACCAGTCAAAGAAAGTCAATGCTACCAACTAATTCTACTCGCCACTTGATCGAGTCCAAGCTTGCCACAAAACAAAATCAGAAGTCTTTTATGCATCTTCAACTTGTCAGGTTTCATATTGTTCCTGATCTTGTCAATTACAATGCTACCGTGATAGTTTCAGGTCAACTTACATATACTGTAATTGTCATTTGAATATTCAAGACAGTACTTCATTGACAGTTTCTGATCTAGGCACGTATGCCTAGACAAAACCCCATCATTGCCAATGGTAATTACAAATGTTTTGTCTTATTCCTAGTTGTTGTAATTGGATTAAGAAGTAGTGGAGCACTATTAAACTATTATAATTACAATTATTACAACTAGCATAACGTAATGATTGACTAAGGTAAACATTATTGTAATTACCACTGACAATAATGGAGTCTGTATCTGAATATGGGCATTATTGTATACATCCTGAACGTGTCATTAACTGTAGATATACAGACAGTACCACTTCCATTTCAAATCAATTTATCTATCCTAAACATGTTATTTGAATTTTCACTCAGTGTTTTCATGACATTTAGAGATCTTCCTTGAACGTATCAATCTGTCATATGAATATTCAGACATGACTAATGCATTTTTATCAGATCATCTTTTTCTTGTGGATATCTATGGAGTGCCGAGTTGACCGAGTTGAAAGCATCGATTTTGTTAGCATGCAGAATAAGGAACTGAGGTGACTATTGTCACTTGTCCTAAAACTAAACTATCAGAAGAACTTTAATAAAAGGTGCTTGGGAAGAAAACAATATTATCAAACTTCATTAATTTTGTAGTTTAAATGGTGGACGTACTTCTATATGTATAATTTATTTTGTAGCTCATAAGATAATACAAATAATACAAAGGTAAATACAGTCTCTATATATATATATATATATATATATATATATATATATATATATATATATATATATATATATATTTATATATATATATATATATATATATATATATCTGTATTCAAATTTTATTCATTATGTTGTTAATTAAAGAATGTGCAGGTGATTTTTATTTTCACTCTTGTCCTTGATAGTAAGATGCGATACCACCTGCTTCTAACACATATCTTCTCTATAATATCCTGAGTGTATATATATAAGTGTTCAGTATAAGCCAACAAATAAGTATATCCATTTTAGAAATATACCCCTAGAACTTAAAGCCAAAAAATATATATTCCATTGTAAGGAGTCAATTTTTTACTTAAATTCGAGGGATGGTAAAGGTTTTATAAGTTTTCAAATATCTGCCACACAACTTAGGTATATAAATATATATATATATTTTTGGTTTTGTTATAATTTTTGGTTGCATATGTAAAGCTGATATATATATATATAAATGTGTGTGTGTGTGTGTTAAGTCTGCCTCCTGGAGGCATGTGTTGTCATGTGCTACAAGATATTAATAATAATGATATCAATAATAATGATATTAACAATAATAATGATAATAATAGTAATAATAATCGTCATTACAAGTTCCTGTGCATTTTGCTATACATACTAACCTTCTCCACCCCAGTGTCAACCCTTGGAGACATAACCAGTATCACACGAGCACTTCACACGTCAACTAGTATCGCCAACTATAATACTGCTGCTCATCATTATGTATTATCTTGCCTAAATTAGTTTATCTTCAGACTAGTTTCCAATACTATCCAGAAACGTTGCCGGGAAAATGTTGGCCATCGAAAATTGACGATTAAGGCTCTCGTATGATACCTCTATACACTCACATACAATGCAAAGACACTTACTATAATATAAACATGATATTGTTATTGCAAAGCACATCTAAACAAAACAAATCTCTAAACTACAGAGAATACAGGTAAATTGTCAAGATTTCAGAAAATAATATGGAAGGTCCCTCCATATTTAATTTCAAATATTTCAAATATGTGTAAAGTTTCCAATTTAGATCTGTTCAAGATATACACATATCTTCAATAAATTAAAAAGAAAATATATATTTTTATTTTCAAAAAGTGCACAGAACGATTACTTTACACATTTTATAATAGACAAATTTGCAGATTTCTATAAATGTATACATAAATCAAATTATATGTATAAGTTCAGTTGCTTCTAGAATTATACAATAAACTACTACTTTCTGAAATGCGATAGTTATCTGTATTCTATCATAACTTGAGACACAGAGACATACCTAATCTATAGCAAGATGGCTATAAATTATTTATAGTCTACATTAAACCTATTTTCATGCATTCTACATAGTTTATGAAGTAATGTAAGGGATCTGCAATCATATTATTCCCAAACATGCAAATAGAATCTGAAGTGACACGCAATTTTTATTCTTAATATTTTTAATCTTAGGGGGATGAATGATTGAAAACCTTGATTCTGAAAAATATTATTCTTAGGTAGACTATTAAACTCTGCCAATGAATTATAGATAAAACAATTCATGACAATGACTCATACATTGAAAACTATCATAACAAGTAATACTTTAAACATTAACAAAGTAATAGTCATAGACATAATTGACTTCGAAAATGGCTAATTTTTGCTTGATCAGGGGTGTTTTGATTACTGATATGATATATATAATATTATTTCAATATCTTTCGCTTCATAATCTGCACATTTTGCAAGTTAACAATAAATCAAGTAATCTAAAGAAATAGATTAATACTAAGCTTTGCATATATTTCAAAATATATTGCTTAGTGAAAACTGTATACTGTTGTTGTCATTGAAACACCTATTATTAAAACCATTAAGGTTCCTATCCAAAATAAAAACACTTCCAATTGCAGATATGTATTATGAATCTTAACACAACATACAAAAAGGATAACTGGGAAAGAAAATTACATCAAAATAAGGTTAAAAGAAAAAAAAATTAAAAAATAATATATGTGTTCTTATACAAAAATTACAAAGAAAAATAATGATGAGTAGAAAGGTTAAAAGTTATATTGTCTATGATATTATGGATTTTATCTCAAATATTTCTATATTTTTATACAACTGAAGGAATACATAATGGGATACACGAAGCAGAAAACAAATAATAATAATAATAATAATAATAATAATAATAATATTAATAATAATAATAATAATAATAATGATAATAATAATATCAATACAAGGAACAAGTAAAAAATACTATATTATGAAACAGAAAATGTCTCCAACATATAATTATAATATTTTTGGAGGATTACATAATTATATGCATGCAATTCTCAAGTGAAAGAGTAAAATTATTTATTCTGTTCCTTTGAGAGATAATGCCAATTTATATAAATAATAGCATTGTTAGTGGAACAATACCAAGAGGAGTCAACTCCTAAAGTACTTGAGGTCGCACTCATTTATTGAATTTTACGATTGGACGATTTGATTTAGTTTAGGAAGGATGTGTGGAAGTAAAAGGGTTAATTGAGATCATGTACCCCATAGATTGCTAGATACCCTTCCTAAGTTGTATAAAATAACCTTCTGTTAGCAAATATAGAATGTAAATGACGCCAAGATGCTGAAGTACTTAACCCCCTTCACTTACGTTTATCCAGGCTAACAGTACACACTTTTACTTGGCTTAAAAAGGACCCTTAGGAGATAAATGGAAAAAACAATTACAATCACGTCCATCCTAAACTGATTAAAATCGCCAAATGGTAGCCAGAGTCTTCATACTAAAATGCTTATTTGGCTGAATAATTAGCAATCGTTCTTATAACACTTATTTAATTCTGCAAAGCTGAACTAGTGAAGAGCCACTTATCCATTCAGTACCATGATGACCTTATTTGAAAATAATATGAGGACGTGTTTCTTCCGTTTTTCTGGTTATTAGTAGACGGTTATATTTAGTTTATGAAGTTATTGTGGGAGTCAAAAGGTTGAGATAAATCTACCCATTGGTATTCATGAGACAGCTTCGAAGACTGAATGAGCTCATTTTTCCTATCATTACACTAGAGTATTTAGCTTAGGAAGGGCTTATGGGATTCAGAAAGGTTTCTTAAGTTCCTTTGTAAGGTGAGTAATGTAGTTTAATTTTAGTCAGTCTAAACCCAGTCTATACTATCATAGCAAAACTATAGTTATGTGGAAAGTGCTAAGACAATGTTTACTAATATTGTATTTTGAAAATACTATAATAATTTTATATGAAAATAACACAAAAATAACATATTACGAGGTAGCTTTGTATATTAGCAGAATCCTATTTTAAATGAAACGTGGGAAACAATCCTATTTGAAATGCAACACATTTTCAATTAATCAGGAATTTTGAGATATACATAATCGGCAAGAAATCTAGCTGAAAAACAACCTATTTCAGTAAGAACATGATATTTGAAAGCAACATATATGGAAATATATATTACTAAACTAAAGGCGCGTTTTCGCGAGCTTTTTATGGGCCTGGGTCGACCTTGGTGTACCCACAGTCTACAGATATCTGTAGACTGTGGGTGTACCCAGGTCGACCCAGGCCTGTTTCTGTTTTCGCGATTTTGAGACTGGTCTGACCTAAAGATCGGGAAAATTGAGCCTGACTTTACCCAGGATGGATTAGGGCCCTCTGATTGGCTAAGAAATGTCAATATGGCTGTTCCAATAAAGAAGCACTGATAGATGATTTTCTACTTTTTTTTTTCTTCTCTATTCTGAAAATTAATATTGCATGCGAAAAAATACTAAAATACATGCAATATGAGATAAAAAACCAACAACACATCAATGTATTAGACAAGGACAAGGTATATCCCCTCAAAAACAATATTAACTCCCATAAATAAATCCTAGATCCCTACTAAAACTTCTAAGATCACATGGTCTGGACTCTGGGCAAAAAAATCCAAGATCTTGTGAAAAAAGCCAAGCACTCGCATCACTGGGAACGAGTTCTTCACCGTACCCGACGTTTTCCGCCATCTTGTTTGTTGTCATAAGTGACGTCAGCATCACCCAGGTCAACCCAGCCCAACTCGACCCCCAGGGCTGACTTTACCCAGGTACACCCAGTCCCAGATGATGTCACTGGCTCGCTAAAATATCCACTGGGACTGGGTCGACCCAGATACACCTAGGTACAGGGACTCGGGAAAACTTAGCTGACCAGGTATACCTGGGTGTACCTAAGTTAATTGTCTCGCGAAAACGCGCCTTAACCTGCACTCCATGTAATGGTGTCTATATACAAATATAATTTGAATCAGTTTATATTATAATAACAGAGTAGTGCGAGAATAATATATTTTGAGAAGAGATTAATTAAAAAGCTATATGCCTTTCTAAGGGACATTTAGATCACAATACATTCAAAAATACATAACCTACATAGAGAGGAACAATAAAAAACTAACATTGTTCTTCTAATGTATTGTATATGTTTGAATACAACAATATATTGAAACAATTATATTATTTAAAGTAGCAATATTTTGTTTAATAATATATTTATACAATGAAATACATATTAGCTTCTTAAAGCAACTTTATTATTAATGTTGCGTACATGACAAGTAGGACATACCGGTAGTTAGTAACGCAGACTTATAATTCAACATTGTATTTAACAGCAAACATTAAAAATAAAGTGTAAAAGTGTAAGATTATATTTTGTGTTGGTGTAGCATATAGATAGTGAACATGTGTTATACGTAACAAACTCTAGAAGCACCATTACGTTCTGAAAACATTGTATTGTTGGGGAAACTAAAGGCATATTAATCTCTGAGGATTCTGACGTGTTTCAACAGCTTATTCTGGCTATCATTAGACAATTTGATTTAGGTTATGAAGGTCGTTTGGGAGTCAGACAAAATTGAGTGGGATTTGAATCTTAACATTCCTAGTGATCCTTCCTTCCTAAGCTGCATAAATTCATCTGATGATAGCCAAAACAATAGAAGGCACGTATCCACGAATACTGAGAGGGTTAAGCTATACAAGATTTACGTTTGGAAAGAGATAAATCATATTACATAGTTTAAGACGTTTTTCATGCTGAACTATTTATTGATTGATTGAAATATTTATTGATTCTGCAAGTATTACTTGATTCTTTTCACGAAAGAGATTCTTTTCTTAATACCGAATAAAACTAGTATCATGCTATTTCTTAATACCGAATAAAACTAGTATCATGCTATTTTCTTAATACCGAATAAAACTAGTATCATGCTATTTTCTTAATACCGAATACAACTAGTATCATGCTATTTCTTAATACCGAATAAAACTAGTATCATGCTATTTTCTTAATACCGAATAAAACTAGTATCATGCTATTTTCTTAATACCGAATAAAACTAGTATCATGCTATTTCTTAATACCGAATAAAACTAGTATCATGCTATTTTCTTAATACCGAATAAAACTAGTATCATGCTATTTATTAATACCGAATAAAACTAGTATCATGCTATTTTCTTAATACCGAATAAAACTAGTATCATGCTATTTTCTTAATACCGAATAAAACTAGTATCATGCTATTTCTTAATACCGAATAAAACTAGTATCATGCTATTTTCTTAATACCGAATAAAACTAGTATCATGCTATTTTCTTAATACCGAATAAAACTAGTATCATGCTATTTCTTAATACCGAATAAAACTAGTATCATGCTATTTTCTTAATACCGAATAAAACTAGTATCATGCTATTTTCTTAATACCGAATAAAACTAGTATCATGCTATTTCTTAATACCGAATAAAACTAGTATCATGCTATTTCTTAATACCGAATAAAACTAGTATCATGCTATTTCTTAATACCGAATAAAACTAGTATCATGCTATTTCTTAATACCGAATAAAACTAGTATCATGCTATTTCTTAATACCGAATAAAACTAGTATCATGCTATTTCTTAATACCGAATAAAACTAGTATCATGCTATTTCTTAATACCGAATAAAACTAGTATCATGCTATTTCTTAATACCGAATAAAACTAGTATCATGCTATTTCTTAATACCGAATAAAACTAGTATCATGCTATTTCTTAATACCGAATAAAACTAGTATCATGCTATTTCTTAATACCGAATAAAACTAGTATCATGCTATTTCTTAATACCGAATAAAACTAGTATCATGCTATTTCTTAATACCGAATAAAACTAGTATCATGCTATTTTCTTAATACCGAATAAAACTAGTATCATGCTATTTCTTAATACCGAATAAAACTAGTATCATGCTATTTCTTAATACCGAATAAAACTAGTATCATGCTATTTTCTTAATACCGAATAAAACTAGTATCATGCTATTTTCTTAATACCGAATAAAACTAGTATCATGCTATTTCTTAATACCGAATAAAACTAGTATCATGCTATTTCTTAATACCGAATAAAACTAGTATCATGCTATTTCTTAATACCGAATAAAACTAGTATCATGCTATTTCTTAATACCGAATAAAACTAGTATCATGCTATTTTCTTAATACCGAATAAAACTAGTATCATGCTATTTTCTTAATACCGAATAAAACTAGTATCATGCTATTTCTTAATACCGAATAAAACTAGTATCATGCTATTTCTTAATACCGAATAAAACTAGTATCATGCTATTTCTTAATACCGAATAAAACTAGTATCATGCTATTTCTTAATACCGAATAAAACTAGTATCATGCTATTTCTTAATACCGAATAAAACTAGTATCATGCTATTTCTTAATACCGAATAAAACTAGTATCATGCTATTTTCTTAATACCGAATAAAACTAGTATCATGCTATTTCTTAATACCGAATAAAACTAGTATCATGCTATTTCTTAATACCGAATAAACTAGTATCATGCTATTTCTTAATACCGAATAAAACTAGTATCATGCTATTTCTTAATACCGAATAAAACTAGTATCATGCTATTTTCTTAATACCGAATAAAACTAGTATCATGCTATTTTCTTAATACCGAATAAAACTAGTATCATGCTATTTCTTAATACCGAATAAAACTAGTATCATGCTATTTCTTAATACCGAATAAAACTAGTATCATGCTATTTCTTAATACCGAATAAAACTAGTATCATGCTATTTCTTAATACCGAATAAAACTAGTATCATGCTATTTCTTAATACCGAATAAAACTAGTATCATGCTATTTCTTAATACCGAATAAAACTAGTATCATGCTATTTCTTAATACCGAATAAAACTAGTATCATGCTATTTCTTAATACCGAATAAAACTAGTATCATGCTATTTCTTAATACCGAATAAAACTAGTATCATGCTATTTCTTAATACCGAATAAAACTAGTATCATGCTATTTCTTAATACCGAATAAAACTAGTATCATGCTATTTTCTTAATACCGAATAAAACTAGTATCATGCTATTTTCTTAATACCGAATAAAACTAGTATCATGCTATTTCTTAATACCGAATAAAACTAGTATCATGCTATTTCTTAATACCGAATAAAACTAGTATCATGCTATTTCTTAATACCGAATAAAACTAGTATCATGCTATTTCTTAATACCGAATAAAACTAGTATCATGCTATTTCTTAATACCGAATAAAACTAGTATCATGCTATTTCTTAATACCGAATAAAACTAGTATCATGCTATTTCTTAATACCGAATAAAACTAGTATCATGCTATTTCTTAATACCGAATAAAACTAGTATCATGCTATTTCTTAATACCGAATAAAACTAGTATCATGCTATTTCTTAATACCGAATAAAACTAGTATCATGCTATTTCTTAATACCGAATAAAACTAGTATCATGCTATTTCTTAATACCGAATAAAACTAGTATCATGCTATTTCTTAATACCGAATAAAACTAGTATCATGCTATTTCTTAATACCGAATAAAACTAGTATCATGCTATTTCTTAATACCGAATAAAACTAGTATCATGCTATTTCTTAATACCGAATAAAACTAGTATCATGCTATTTCTTAATACCGAATAAAACTAGTATCATGCTATTTCTTAATACCGAATAAAACTAGTATCATGCTATTTCTTAATACCGAATAAAACTAGTATCATGCTATTTCTTAATACCGAATAAAACTAGTATCATGCTATTTTCTTAATACCGAATAAAACTAGTATCATGCTATTTCTTAATACCGAATAAAACTAGTATCATGCTATTTTCTTAATACCGAATAAAACTAGTATCATGCTATTTCTTAATACCGAATAAAACTAGTATCATGCTATTTCTTAATACCGAATAAAACTAGTATCATGCTATTTCTTAATACCGAATAAAACTAGTATCATGCTATTTCTTAATACCGAATAAAACTAGTATCATGCTATTTCTTAATACCGAATAAAACTAGTATCATGCTATTTCTTAATACCGAATAAAACTAGTATCATGCTATTTCTTAATACCGAATAAAACTAGTATCATGCTATTTCTTAATACCGAATACAACTAGTATCATGCTATTTCTTAATACCGAATAAAACTAGTATCATGCTATTTCTTAATACCGAATAAAACTAGTATCATGCTATTTCTTAATACCGAATACAACTAGTATCATGCTATTTCTTAATACCGAATAAAACTAGTATCATGCTATTTCTTAATACCGAATACAACTAGTATCATGCTATTTTGATAATATCGTTAATTAATGCACTGTTGTTTCCATTTTGAAGATGTTAAGTAATCTCACGAATCAACTGAAGTATTAATAAAATATTTATTTACAAACCATGGTAGACTTTAATTATAACTTTGTCAGTAGTTTTCAATTACATCAGTTGGATTACAAATAATATTAGAAAAATCAGTCTGCTTAATCTTGGGATGATTAGAAAATATTTTTCTTTTACTTTTGTAAAAAAAAAAATCTAAATGCAGTAGGCTAATATTTATATTACATAACGAAATATTCAATTTGCATTTATTAGATTTTTCGATACTTGATTTTTGGTATTGTGCATCATATATACAATACTTTGTTTTCATATTTGATAGAGTATAATCTTCTTCATAACAAGTATACATGATTTCAGTTATGTTTTACTTTATATAAGAACAATTTTACCTTTACTTTTGATTATGCTAGTTTTGTATTATTATAAAAGTAACAATAAGCATTATTATTATGAATAATATTATTATTATGAATAATATTATTATGAATAATATTATTATTATGAATAATATTATTATTATGAATAATATTATTATTATGAATAATATTATTATTATGAATAATATTATTATTATTGTAGTACTTATTTTCTTTTTCTAAATATATTACAAAGGTTGGGAATAATTCGACAGTTATTGAGAAGTTCGTCTACTTTATTTAACAAACTTACTAGCGCGGCCGAGAATCATCACTAATAGCTTTATGCTAACCTAGTAACTATTTCTCTGTTCGGGCCGAAATTAGTTCAATACACAGAATGAATATTTCGTCGACCCACAATAGATTGTACGTTGGAACTCGAGAGCTCCCGTTACCACCTATTTAGATTCCCGCTATTCAGGTATTGACTCACGTCGACTTCGATCCAAAGGCACGTTACTAGTCTCCAAAATAATATAGTTTTACCGGGCCCTACTGTGTCTACTCAAGAGACCAAGGCATTAATAAATCTGACCTTTATTTCCCTATCTAGAACACTAGATATATTCTTAACTAAACTCCAAAATAATATAACTTTACCGGGCCCTAATATGTCTACTCATGAGACCAGGGCGTTACTACATATGACCTCTATCTCCCTATCTAGAACACTCTTATATTATATATTATCTTAACCCTATATAATATATCTACTCAAGAGACCAGGGCGTTATTACATATGACCTCTATCTCCCTATCTAGAACACTCTTATATTATATATTCTCTTAACCCTATTACCAATAAATCCGTATACCACGTATACCACCTATTCCAATAATATATCTCAACAAATGGCTTGATATGAACAGTATCTCAAAACACCTACATGAAAAATATTCACCGCTTAATCCTCTACATATATTTTATGATTACAATATTATCCTTGACTTAATATTCGTAACGCTTACCACGGAACCGACGGAACATTCTTTTATACAATATAATTGACAATGTTTCCTTTATAACAAAAAGATATAGTTTATCATACGGACTAGTGTCCTCCTTATCTATTTCTCAAACTAGAGCTGATCTAACTGCAACTATTCTGTATTCCCCTGAGCCCTATAGTTGCTTATCTATTTATGAATCATCCCCTCTTAGTTTAATGTTAATGTCTCTTTGCTGCCCAATAAGATCCTATACTATTGATAGCTAAATGGCATGGAGCCTTCTCTGTCAAGAATAACTAATATTCTCTTAACACATCATCCTTTTATTTCTTTTCATAAGTCTAATATCTTTCTCTTTATTTTGTCCTATAAGAACACATCAATTATTATTGGTTGGAACCACTGGGTTTGTCAAGCATTTTCTCTCCTTCTCGAAATCTGGTTCGGGCCCAATATGGGTCCTTCAAAAATATATGAAAGTCCTAGGTATCTACTGGAACAACTTCACCACCTCAGAGCTGGCCAATAGCACAACTGGAAATCTTCGCTCCCATCTACTATTTGTCGTCCCTCTTGAATCGCTTGGCTGTAGGTGTGCAAGCCAGCGATGCGACGACAGGCGGCCGGATACTGAAGGTGTATCCGCCTAGTAGGGGAGAGTGAAGCCAGGCCCGAGGTGGACTTTACTGGAACTGAAGGAGTGGGCTGGAAGGCTGGAACAAGTGGATCCAAGTTTTCATGGGTGCCCAAGTGAGGGAGAGAATGTGGGTTGCAAGAAGTTAGCCCAGTGGAGTCCGAGAGGTGAATGAACTCTGCAGCTTCCCCCCCCCCCCCCCCCCTCCCCCCCCCCCCCCTTGATATAGCCCCGCCTCCCACTTTCTGGTTGTCCTTGAGTATGTATCTCGTGGGTGTGTCGGGTTGGGGCGGATCCGTGGTCCCCTTCATCTTGAGCAAAAACGTCTCTGTAAGTCCAAAGCAATTCATGTAAGATAGTGGCTTGATCTGACGTTAATTGTTTCGGGATCTCAGGTAAGTTAACTGGTCCGTTAGTTCCAACAGTGGTGGGGGTGGGTTGCGCGGGTGTAACTTGTCCTAACAGTTTTCCCTTTTGATAATTGATCATGTCATCGCCAAAGTTAGCCAGAACTAATTTCCTCTGGGTTGGCAGTAATAAAGGTGGGAGATATTCTCACTTTATTCTGTGCATCGGGTTCAAAAATCCCGGCAGTCATTCCCTGGGATTTAGGAATTTCTACCATTCTCCAAGATCTAGGGGGAATAGAGAGTTTCCCTGTGGTAGCTACGATTTGAAGTCATAGGGTGGTCATCGTGTCTTTCGGCCCGCACTGTATAGTTACCCCCAACTGACTCATGAGATCTATTCCCAGATATCCATCGACTCCGCTATTAGATTTTCCTGATAGAACACAAAAATTTGTGGTGAATTTAATTCCCTTCCATTGTACCACCGCCGTATTAGTTCTCCCTAGAATCATCAATGGTTGACCCCCGGCTCTTTACAACTGAATACAAGTTTGATTTATTGGCCCTATTTCTTTCTGACTATTCCTCACAAAATTTTCCAAAAGATAACTTCTGTTTGCCCCTGTATCAATTAACATGTTCGCGGCTTTCCCATTTATTACTATGGTTTCACAAGGCGTTTGTCTCTCTAAAATATTGACCTCACTATATCGCCCTTCTATGTGAGGTTTAAGGGAAAATTTTCTCCCCCTTCCGGCATTGTGATTTTTTGCTGGGTTTCTGTCTCTCTGTACTCTACTGGAAGCATTTCTCCCTGGTTTGGATCTGTCACCCTTGGTAGGGGTCGATCATTTGGAGGTGTGGGCCTTGAGTTAAATCTAGGTGTTGGGGTTTGGGGACGGTTGGAACAGTTCCTAGCTAGGTGTCTGGTTTGTCTGCATATAAAGCATCGGATCATTGTTCTCTGATACCCTTTGTTTGGGTTTTCCTCCTCCCCTTTCTTCTTCTTCTCTCTTAACTCACTGGCTTCCGTTATTTTCTTAATCACCTCCATGAGTTGCTTAGTGGTAGTCACTTCATGGATAATGCAGTGCCTTTTAGCTTCCACAGGACATGCTTGAATCATTATCTCTCTAATTTCTGTTTCCTGGCTCTCTTGGTCCATGTGGGGGTACGCAAGTTTGAAATTTTTCGTGATCTCCCTCCTCAGGGTGCTCACATTTTGGCCGTCTAGTTTCATACTCTTTAGTTTGTCTCTGGCCTTCCTTGTGGAGGTTTCTCGGCCAAATTCTTCAATTAGAGCACTCCTAACTTCTGCCCATGACACTAGTCCCTCTAGACGTACTCTTACATCGTTCAGGGCCTTGCCTAAGTGTGCCTTTCCATAGGCGATCTTCTTTTCATCTTCTCCTACATCAAGTAGCGTGAATTGACATTCTAATTGTTCAATCCATAACTCGATTTCTTCTCTCCCCTCTTCCCATAATCTAAACGGTAATACTGCAGTCATTATGTCTGATCTGTTAGGTAAATATACTCAATCTAAACAATTTGTCGAATCCCACCGCTTGCCACCAAAATGTAGTACTGTTTTTCTGTTTCTAAATATACTACTAAGGTGGGGAATAATTCGACAGTTATTTAGAAGTTCGTATACTTTATTTAACAAACTTACTAATAGCTTTATGCTAACCTAGTAACTATTTTTCTGTTCGGACCGAAATGAGTTCAATACACAGAATGAATGTTACCGAGTGTCGCAACCATTTCAAGATACTCACAGAATCTGATGACGAAGAGGAAATGGAAGAAGTTCGGCTCGTGGGAGACTCGATGGTACGTGGTCAGCTCACAGAGTTTTGCGTCAGGGCACCTAAGACTGGTGGTGGTGTGGACGAAATAGTTGCTGCAGTTGACGAAGTATCGAAGCTGGCCCCTCAGCTGATACAATGTACGTCATCCACGTCGGATCCAATGATGTACAGCGAACCCTGTCAAAAGATTTGCTTCTCAAGTACCAGCAGCTGATCAAGTTGTTTAACCCAAGAACTGCGATAGACCTTATGGAAAGGTCATCATAGCAAACGCTATAGGCCTCACGGAAGCAAGACCATAAAAAAACCCTTCCAAAACACCTAAGGGGCTCTCAAAACAAGGGAATGTGTCATTAGGTGAGATAATTCCCCTCTAGTACTTCCTACCACTCATCCATATGTTTCTCACCCCCCCTTCCCCCCCTTTCTCCCCCCCTCCTCCTCAATTATCACCTATTTTTCCTCTAATTTTCATCATTTATCGGTTATTTTTCTTGTGAATTTCTCTTCTGCAGTTTCAGAGCACAAGTGGGTTGCATAAGAGTCGTTATATAACACTAACACATCGCTCGCTTGGCTCAGTAGAGAGAGAGACCTTGGAGGGGAAAGATGTATGTCTCCCAGCCTCCCGCCTGTGGATACAACTGGGCGGCGAATATTTACGATTTTTCCCACCCAAATGCTTTCCCCACTTATTTTATTGCTCTTCAAGGTTCATATATTCATCATATATGTAAATTAAAAACACATTGACAAAAAATAATGCTTTATATCGTAAATTTAACGAATTCTGTGAGAATCCAAGGCTAGAAATTCACAAATAACTACCCTAGCCCCTAGGGCAATTTCACGTTTTAAAGGTTAAGAAGAAGTCGTCAAGTATCATCGGCTCAGCAATCGTTCCCCGGCTCGGTGTAGAGAGCCGATTTTACAACATAGCCACCAGCACAAATCGTCATCTAGCTAATCTCTACAGGAAGGAGAACATGGGATTCATCGACACATGGGACAATTTTTACTACAATGACTATTTTGTTTTCGGACGATGGAGTTTATCTTAACCAGGTGGGAGCAGAAAGTTATGAACGTCTTCTCAACGATGCGGTGAAGGATTTTTGGAGAAGAAATAGACTCAATAACAGGACAACCAGGAAGGAGGACCGAAGACAGCGAGGACGGAGATCTGCGAAAGACTTACATGCTAGTCCGTCAAGAACCACAAATTTTGATAAAGCTTCATCAACAAGACCCAAATCCAAAACCGCCATGGATTAGGACTGAGGACAGCGAAGACCGAGGACAGCCATGAACGTAAATGTACATCCGACCAGAACCAAAAATGTTATTAAAGAGTGTTCCGTGAGTTCTAAATCCACAAATTTAAAGGTTTTCTATGTAAACGCTCCTAACATACGTAATAAATTTTCAGATTTGGAGGAACTAGTGTTTAAAGAAAATGATGACGTAATTAGCATTACAGAATCTTGTCTCAATACAGAAGACAGACACTATTTAGCAGAGTATTCACTTCCCGGTTATGTAATGTTTCAGAAAAGCCGAATTGATAGAAATGGAGGTGTCATTTTATTTTTCATCAAAAAAAGTCTTAACCCAATCCTCTTGTCTAAACCCCAAATTGTGAACGTCGACACATCCTTTGTGCTAATAAATCATAATAAAGGTACAAAAATAATACTTGCATTGATATACAGACCTCCAGTGCAAACTGACCGAGAAATTTACGAACAAATTGCAGATGTAAGTATATCACATGATACCGTCATTTTTGGCGACTTTAATTTACCTGTGACCAAGTGGGGTGATACTCTTACTTTATACTCCAGACATGACTTGTATGCGAACTTGCAAGAGAGTTCGTTCTATCAATTTGTTCGATCGCCGACCCGTTGTAATAACATTCTTGACCTTGTACTTGCAACAAAAGAAGAATTGATAGAGAATTTGAATGTTGGTGATGAATTCAGTAAGAGTGACCATCGTACGATCACTTTCCATTTAAAATTCAATAGCAACGAACTCAATACCAGCAAAGAGAAGGTCCCAAATTTCAAGAGTGCAAACTTTTGTAAACTTAGAGCAATACTCAAGTTGAGTTGTATGATTAACAATGATGATGTAAACCAATCATGATGGAGATTTTTCACCTCCACTTATTCGAATGCAGTACATGAGTGTATACCATTAAAAATCCGAAGATCAGTACATACAAATAGACCTAAGTGGTGGAATAAAGACATTGCAGATTGTCTGCTTTATAAAAAGAATGCTTGTGATTAATTAACAATCTCTGACACCCATGAAAATAAAGTGATACTTGTAGATCTACGACACAATGCCAAAAAGTTAATCAAACAAAGTAAAAACACGCTAGAATTACATGTTGTAAATCAAAGTAAGACAAACTCGAAAGAATTTTATAGTTACATCACGAAGAAGAAAATAGTGACTTCAACGATTGGACCGTTAGTCGATGAGAAAGGAGATTATACTAAAGATGAAGCAAAATGAGTAACGCTTTCAACACCTTCTTTGCATCAGTTTTTACAACAGAAGACCTTGGTAATATCCCTACAATATCGCCGGTTCATATAGATAATTCTGACGTTCTAAGCAGTATCAGCATTACAGAGAGAGAAGTTTTGAAATGTTTAGATAAACTCAAGGTAATTAAATCACCTGGAACTGTTACGATCTCGCCTAGAGTTCTAAAGGAAGCTAAGTATGAGCCCTCCAAACCACTGACATTACTTTTCAATAAATCTTTACAGTCTGGGACTATGCCTGATCAGTGGAAGCTCGTCAACGTAACACCTTAACACCGATAATAAAAAAAGGCAGCAAATCCTTACCTAGTAACTATCATCCAATTAGCTTAACCTCAATTGTATGAGAAAGGCTAGAAACACTCATAAGAGACAAACTCGTAAATCACTTAGAGGAAAACAACATACTTAAAGGGAGGCAGACCGTTTTTCTGGACCCCCTTCTCCCTAATGTTTAGCCCCACTAGTTTTGAGATTATAAGACGTTCGGCCCATTAGTTTGGCAATTTTAACACCTTTCGCCCCATTTCGTTGTCAATTTTAAGACCTTTCATGCCATTTAGGTGTTGATTATTTCCTGGCGAGCGATAGCGAGCCTGCAATTTTAAGAGGAACCGGCCTTCGGCCGGGAAATTTTTCTACCGAATTTGTTTACAAATTTATCTTGAAGGGGGGTCTAGGGGGTGTTTTTCTAAGCTTGATGGAGGTCTAGGGAGGAAACTCAAAACATTTATGAATAAATGAATCAATAGACCAAACAAACGGTCAGTCTCCCCTTAAAGATACTCCTGCTTAGCAAACCTCTTAGACTTCTTCCAGGATATCCTCAACCTATATGTTGAGAGTAAAGCTGTAGATATTATATACCTTTGACAAAGTTCCCCACAAACGTATATTAATAAAACTAAAAGTGCATGGAATACAAGACGGTGTGTTGAAATGGATAGCAAATTGGCTCAGTGACAGAAAGCAAAGAGTAGTCATAAACGGTAAAGCATCCAAATGGATCAATGTAAGTAGCAGGGTCCCCCAGCCCCAGGGATCGGTACTGGGGCCAGTTCTCTTCCTAGTTTACATTAACGACATAGATGAGGGTCTCACCTGTGACCTGTACAATCTCAAAGTTTGCTGATGATACAAAAATTGCAAATAGCATACTCTCAAATGAACATGTTGAAGATATGCAAAATATTCTAAATAGGTTGTCACATTGGGCTCAAATTCTGGTGAGAAGTTGGGGTTGTGTCTTTTTCTGTAACCTCTTGGAATGTGTTTCCTGTCAGCGATTTGGATAGTTGTGTTGAATGTGTGGACAGCATTGTTGATGTTAGTTATGGGTGCACTGTTTAGGGTTTCAAAGTGGTGTTCTGTCTCATTTGTGAAAGCTTCCCAGTTGGGTCTTTTATAATTAGAGTAAATGTGTCTGTGGCTAGCTGGGGTGAGTCTGGTTTTGGTGGTGATAATGATCGGGAGGTGGTCGGAGCCTAAGGTTTTAACCACCTTCCAGGATGTTGTGGGGGCGAGTTCTGGGGAGCAAAAGGTGATATCTGGAGATGAAGGGTCGTAGATGGCTTGGTGGGGAGTATGGGTATGTTGATGGATGTCATTGAGGATGTAAAGGTTATCTGATTGGTGTTGTAGTACCAGTCTGTGTCGGGGTTGTCGACAAACCAGGCCGACGTCTTGGCGTTGAAGTCACCACCCAGGATGATGTGTTGGGTGTTTATGATTTGTTGTAGTTGTGGTCTGTATTCGTTGGGTACTGTGGGGGATGTTTGGGGAGGGATGTATGTGTTTATGATGGTTATGTTGGATGTGTTGCCAGTGCGTAATTTAATGGATTGTATTTCTGTTGTGTAATCATTTGGGGGCAGGAGGGATTTGGTATGTGCACTGGTGACTATATATGTTATGTCTTTGGGTCCTGGAGTGGCCGCGTCTACGCCGTGGGACCACCTCCCGGAGCTGCCGAACATGCATGGCTGCCGACCCTCCCGGCCGGGGACAAGATCACCGACCATTGGAGGACAGCCGGCTGCCGGCCGTGGGGAGCAGTTTCCGGGAGCCAAACCGTCACAACCATCCCCTGCCCCCTCCCTGAGGGCACGAATCCTTGGAGCGGCTTCGGTCGCGCCGAGCAACTACCACTTTTCGGAGTTAATGGAGATAGCATTGACCTCTTTATTTCCTGGATATCCTTCTTAAATTGTTTTAAATCGTCGAATGATAACCAGAATAACGTGTAAAAATATGTCCTCAAATATTTAAGGGGAGTTTTTTTTAGCTTGTACCCTAGAACTCCGTCAAGC
Source organism: Paralithodes platypus (assembly GCA_032716605.1). Lineage (NCBI taxonomy): Eukaryota > Metazoa > Arthropoda > Malacostraca > Decapoda > Lithodidae > Paralithodes > Paralithodes platypus. The sequence goes on from CM064490.1 coordinate 19,705,632, forward strand.
TTTTAGAGATACCCCTAAGAACCCCCCCCCCCCTCATTTCGAGATAAATGTGTACATTTTGTGATATAAATACTGTATATCCCGGCCGAAGGCCGGTCCCTTCTAGATTGCAGGGTGGCTATCGCTCATCAGCAACAAAATCGACACCTAGATAGCACGAAAAGTATTAATATTGACAAGGAAATTGATTCTAAATGTCTTAATATCGCCAAACTAATTGGGAAAGCGTCTTGTAAATCTCAAAACTAATTAGGCTAAACATATGGGAGAAGGGGGTCCAAAAAACAATGAAGTTTCCCTTACAGTGCCAAAACCTGTATCGTACTGACCGTGGACTATGAAGGAACGCACCCACGTCTGTGGGGAACTATTTGGAAGCGTTAGTGGGATTCCAATGCCTAACTATATGTATAAGTTATTTAAGGGGGGTCACCGTTTTTTTTTTTATTTTTTCCTTTTCTCTCTTTCCCTGGCTTGTATCCATTCGCCTAAATTCAGCCAACTGTTGTAAGACGTTTACAACCATCCTGGTGTCAATATATTCCTGGCGAGCGGTAGCGAGCCAGCATATATCTTTTTTTGTTATGACAGCAAGCTAAATTTATACATTTTTCGATAGAAAAATTTCTCCGGCGAAGCCGGATTTCTCCATACAATGCTGGCTCGCTATCGCTCGCCAGGAAGAAATCGACACCTGGATGGGGATAAACGTCTTAAAACAGTTAGCTGAATGGGGCCGAATGGATACAAGCCAGGGAAAGAGAGAAAAGAAGAGAAAGATAAAAACAAAAGTTGACCCCCCTTAATTGTAGCAGTGAGGGGGAGTGGAGGGCAGAGTAACAAACATACTGATAAACAGATAGATAGACACAGAGAGAGAGAGTGTGTGTGTGTATGTGTGGGTGACAGTTTAGACGTGAGAGTTGGTGTAAATCAACGAAAGAGAGAGAGAGAGAGTGCTTTCCCATTAAATCTTGTGTCACTCATCATAATTGCTAGATTTATATCTACAGTATATAAATGGAGAGAGAGAGAGTGAGAGATTTCCCATTAAATCCGGTTTCAGCCATCATAATTAATCATGGAACCCCAGAAGCCATCTTAAGGGGGCCCACCTCGCTTTTTTTCTCTTTCTCTCCCTCTCTCTTTGGCTTGTATCCATTCGACCCCATTCAGCCTACTGTTTTAAGACGTTTACCCTCATCCAGGTGTCAATATTTTCCTGACAAGCGGTAGCGAGCCAGCATATATATATATATATATATATTTTTTTTGACAGCAAGCTAAATGTGTAAATTTTTCGAAAGAAAAATCTCTCCGGCGAAGCCGGATTTTTCCATACAAAGCTGGCTCGCTACCGCTCGCCAGGAAGAAATCGATACTTGGATGGGGATTAACGTCATAGAACAGTTGGCTGAATGGGGCCGAATGGATACAAGCTAGAAAAAGAGAGAAAAGAGAGAAAGATAAAAAAGTAGGTGACCCCCCTAAAGTCAGATTACAAATTACCGAGGGAGAGTGACGTGGGCGGCCTCATTATAGCGATAAAGACAATTATCATTCAATTATGGTTACACATTTGTGGATATAACTTTACAATGTACGGTGTGGCTTTATTCAATCAGTTTATGTTGGGTTAAAACCTCAAAATATAAATACCACTCTTTCCCCAAACATAGCCTGTAGATTCTATCATTGGATATGAAAATGTTTGGAGTTCTTATTCTACATTAAGGGGGGTCACCTGCTTTTTTCATTTTTGTTCTCTCTTTCTTTGGCTTGTATCCATTCGGCCCCATTCAACTAACTGTTTTAAGACGTTTATCCCCATCCAGGCGTCGATTTCTTCCTGGCGAGCGATAGCGAACCAGCACTGTATGGAGAAATCCGACTTCGCCGGAGACATTTTTCTATTGAAAAATTTACAAATTTAGCTTGCTGTCAAAAACAAAATATTTATATATGCTAGCTCGCTAACGCTCGCCAGGAAAATATTGACACCTGGAAGGGGGTAAACATCTTAAAACAGTAGTCTGAATGGGGCCGAATGGATACAAGCCTAAGAGAGAGGGAGAGAAAGAGAAAAACAGCGAAGTGGGCTCCCTTAAGAATTTTGCAACCACTTGGACATGAATCTGATCTGATAAAGTATTATAGAACCTATTGTTGTCTGCCAGTTATATTATAGAACCTATTATTGTCTGCCAGTTATATTATAGAACCTATTGTTGTCTGCCAGTTATATTATAGAACCTATTGTTGTCTGCCAGTTATATTATAGAACCTATTGTTGTCTGCCAGTTATATTATAGAACCTATTGTTGTCTGCCAGTTATATTATAGAACCTATTGTTGTCTGCCAGTTATATTATAGAACCTATTGTTGTCTGCCAGTTATATTATAGAACCTATTGTTGTCTGCCAGTTATATTATAGAACCTATTGTTGTCTGCCAGTTAGTTCAGTGATGGTTTGGTTACCCATACCCGCATCGCCAGTGTCTCATCACCTTACACTCTTAACATGCCACCTATAGTTAGTTCAGTGATGGTTTGGTTACCCATACCCGCATCGCCAGTGTCTCATCACCTTACACTCTTAACATGCCACCTATAGTTAGACCCATACCCGCATCGCCAGTGTCTCATCACCTTACACTCTTAACATGCCACCTATAGTTAGTTCAGTGATGGTTTGGTTACCCATACCCGCATCGCCAGTGTCTCATCACCTTACACTCTTAACATGCCACCTATAGAACTTCTTAGTAGGTAATGTTACCATTGTAATTATAATGTCAATAAAGCAATATTGTGCAATGCTAACGTACTGGGAACACAGGGGAATTGTTATGACATGTTGCTGGTTTTGTGATGAAGTACTGAAGCTAAGTACAGTACAAATTATATCTCAATAGTATCTTCCTTCGAATATAAACACCATATGAGGAGGAGCACTTTGTTAACAACGTATCGTAGATAACTTTTTCAGGCCACTGAAGAAGCTATCTGCATAACGTTGTCAATAAAGTGCTCCTCCTCATATGGTGTCTATATTGATTCTGACAACTTTTCCAAGTTATTTTAACATCTTCACTTGACACATTGTGATTTGAACTCGGGACCTTAGAGTTACCATCTCAGTAACAAGACCATTACACCACCCTTCAAGGTATAATGCTAAGTGTATTGTATTATTGTTTCATTGACCGTAGCAAATACCTGTACATGATCTTTTGTGATTAATTGACATGATTCCTATCCAAAATATATGCCCCATTGTATGAAATGAGGGATACAGTTGCTGTCAAATAGCATGAGCTTCCTTACAAAAATTGGGCATTACTAATTTCTCCAGGCATTAAACAGATTTACTATTTAGTACACCAGAACAAACATGACACTATAGTGTTCAGGAAATGCTATGTGTCTACACTAAAAGGTAATTATGTTCAATTGTGACAAACTTGATTCACATAACAGTGTTTCAATCTTTTGTGTGTTCTAATTTGAACGTAAGCGACTGAAACACTTAATGTGTGCATAATTTGGCTACACATCAAAACCCAATTTTAACGGTGAATGCTTGAGATCGAACCTGGGCTACGTAAATGCAATTCCTATCCTCTGTTCAGTACGCCACCACCCTACAAAACTTTTGGAAACAAAGATATGGATTATATATTTGCCTGCCATTGTGAGTTTACTTTATGCATTATTAATCACGTTATTATATTAAAGGTGAAAGTTTGGAGGATGAAGAGTGAGAGAGGGTGCAACAGGGAAGAAGGGTGCGTATACGTTTCCGGTACGCTGAAAGCAGTGGTAAGGAATATGGAGGTGATCATGGAAGTAAAGACGTTACTGCTTCATAGTATGGTAATTCATATTTTGTCATCAACCAACTTTACTTCTAAACTCAATTAATGAAATCAACAAATACATGTTGCACTCCAAGGACTAGAACGTACGATACTCACAGCCGAAATTCCGCGCATGTATGCATTACGCTATCAAGACAGTTAAATTAATGTAATTAATGGGGCATTTAACCCTCGGGAAGGCCTCGCTATAAATTGCTCCAGAGCCAGAATTAATTCATATTTTTTCACCAACCAACTTTACTTCTCAACTCAATTAATGAAATTAACATTTACGTACCGGAATGGAGCGTGGACGTTGTTGGAGAAATAAATCTAGAATGAGAGAGGTCGATATGAGTTACTTGAGAAGTACGTCTGGAGTCGTATTGAGAGTTAGATAGACAAATGAGGAAGTACGAGAGCGATGTGGTGTGGATGTAGACAGTAGATGTACTGCAGAGTATGAAGAGGAACAACTTGAGGTGGTTAGGTCATGTGGAGTGTATGGGGAGTGATCACATTACTAAAGGAGTGTATGAGTGAGATGGAAGGGCAGCAAACGTGATGCAAACCAAGAAAGAGATGGAAGGATGGAGTTAAGAGGTATAAGAGTGAAAGTGGTGTTGAAAGGGAGGAAGGGCTCCGGCTGACGGATAACAGAGAAGCATTGAGGCGATTCATTCGTGGGCAAGGCGTCTGGCAATATACTGATAAATAGTTATTGTGATCTTCTTCATTAGTAAAGCATAATTGTGTTCACACTCATATGTAGTTACATCATTGATACAGAGTGTAAGCAAAGACTGTACGTATGTGTTTCACGCAAATGTTATAGTCTAACAAAACTAAAGAGAGCTCGGGTACACGGTAATTCTTGCTAAAGTGAGTTAATCCATTTTTACTATCATTAGACGACTTTATGGAGTTTGAGATCAACCAGTTCATGTGAAAACGTAATATATTTATATTCCATCCTTTCATTACTAAAGGTGTTTCCTAAGCTTAATATAATCATCTAATGTTAAGCCAGAATTTATTTAAAACTGCGCATTTGGCGCCACTTTAATTTTGTTCTAAGGGTGGACGTTTGAGATCCCCCTTGATTGCGACAAATCCAAGTCTTCCTTACGCTAGTGATCTCACCCTCAATGTTCAAAATGTCCATGTGAAATGCTCTAGTACTACCCCTAAGAAATGTTGTAGACTTACTCTTTGTAATACTATTGAGTTAACCTTGGAAATGTTTCGGGATTGACTTTAGAAATTATATAGATCATTCCTTGGTTTGTAAATATATCAGCTCCTTTAGGTTTATCAGATCCTTTATATTTAGAAATACTCTAGATTTACTCTTATCAATTCCTTCAGATCTGACTTAGAGTTTCTAGAGACATACATTTAACATTTTCTAGACGTACTCTTAGACATATCTCCAGGTCTGCCAGTTAGACAAGCTTTTCCAACTATATACAATAGTTCTAAGACATTATTAGTTCAGGTCTTTTCATGAAATTTACCTAGATCCATCATTGAATATTCTGAAGATTTGTTGGTTCCTGTAGATATTCTCATGGTCTTGTCTTTGACCTTCTTTTTTCTGTTTTTTTTTTTTTTTTTCCTTTTTTTTTTTTTGGCCATTCTTGCTGTACGAATTGTTCCAGCTCAACTTAATAAGATACCCAGGTCCTCAGTATGTCGTTAAAAATATTCCAGAACTATTTTTTTTTTTTTTTCAGTTTACCATAGATGTTTTCCAAATGTGTGCTTAAATCTTTGTTCAAATCTTCCCTTAAAATACGTCGAAGATAAACAAAATGTAATGCCCTTGTCAGTTCCATTTATTTGTCTAAATAAAATGCCCCTAAGACCCCCATTCGAAATATATATGTGTATTTTTTCGGTAGATAAATGGGGTGAAAGGTCTTAAAATCGCCAAACTAATGATCCGAACGTCATAAAAGCTTAAAACTAATGGGGCTAAACATGAGGAAGAAGAGGGCCCAGAAAAACTACCCATCTCCCCTTAACCATACGTTCTATCCTTCAGCAGCTACTACCTTGACTGTGTAATACTTTCTCTCACTTCACTCACTCACACCCGCAATTTACTGGAGGATAACAGGTTTTCACAATACATAGACGGAGGTCATTTAAAAAAAAAAGGTTAGAGTGTTTAAAATCTGTATGTTGTAACCCAGGTTTGAATCTCGGTGGATCACATGATTGTTTTCGTTATTTTTTTTGTGAGATGTTGGAGTGAAATTAACCCCTTTAGTACCGACTTGTTCTTGTCATATAATCTGGATATTATCAGACGATTTATCCAGCTTAGGGAGGGCGTGTAGCAATTAAAAGGCTTCAAACTATTTCGATTAGCCATTTAAAATACCACGGTTTCCTCCTAAGCTGCATAAAACCGTCTAAATATAGCTGGTATAACACAAAATACATCCTCGGTGGGGAAGGGGTTAATAAAAATAGATTGCTATTACACTTCTGTTTACTATCGACATATACGGCTCCAACTTCCCCATAACCAGGAACTGAGATGTGGCCCATTCACCATTTACGAGTATCGGGCTATCAAGAAGCACAAACAGTAGACAACCAATAGTTAAGAGGGGATGGATCGTTGTTATGCCCCCCCCCCCCCCCTTCCTTATGTTTAGCCCTATTAGTTTTCAGATTATAAGACGTTCGGCGATTTTAAGACCTTTCGCCCAATTTCTTTGTCAATATTAAGACTATTCGTGTCATTTAGGTGTCGATATTTTCCTGGCGAGCGTAAGCCAGCCTGTAATATAAGAAAAACCGGCCTTCGGCCAGGAAATTTTTATATTAAAAAATGTACAAATTTATCTTGAAGGAGGGTCTTGGGTGGGTGTTTTTTTTAGATTGATGGAGGTCTAGGAAGGAAACTGATAAAATAATAAAAATATACATAAATGAGAAAATAAATGCGCCCAGAAATATATGTAAGTTTGATATAGATAGAGAGTCAGGAAGGAATCGACACCGAAACGGCACAACAGGTATTTAAATGGACTAAAAAATAGGGCGAAAGGTCTTAACATCGCCAAACTAATGGGACGAACGCCTTACAATCTTAAAACTAATAAAGCTAAGCATGAGGGAGGAGGGAGTCCAGAAAAAAAAAATTAATGAATTGTATGAATGAGAATATAAAAATTATGACTTACCCCACTTATAGCAACATAGCTCTTCCCTGTGTTTTTTCCTCCACCCAGGTCAGGTGAAGGTATAGAGGGATAAGCCTTTACAACGGCACCTCTTATCTACAGTACATTCTACTTTTTCCTATATTTCTGATGAATGTAGAGAGGGGAGGGGAGGGGGTGTTGGAGGGAGAGGAAGCTGTTGAAGTGGCTTTGTTATGTGTGTTATTAGTCTGTATACGTCGTCGAGGTGTCCCCCGACTGGGTAATCCATATACATACATTATATATATATATATATACAGTATATATATATATATATATATATATATATATATATATATATACTAGCAGGGGTACCCGGCGTTGCCCGGGTAATCACCATAATCACCATCACTACTACCACAACTACTACTACCATAATCACCATCATCAATCACTACTACCACAATCATCACAATACTACTACTACCATAATCACCGGCCTCGATCTCCCTGTGCCTCATTAAACGGCGACCTCGATTTCGGCCGATAAATGACCTCCGATTTGGGATCTGACCTCATCCGTACCCCCATTTAGGGGGGCTGCGAACAACTTTCGTTCCATACACCTATTCGATCGGAGGCCTCCTTCTGCCCCAAACGGCCTTTTTTTTTTTTTTTTTTTTCAATTTCGGCCTCGAAACGACCTCCGATCGTGGCCTCGCCCCCTCTATGACCTGACCCAGGTCAATTAACACCCACATGCAAAGTTTCAGCTCCCTAGGTCCAAAACTGCGGCCGCCTCTTAAAGACAGACACACACACACAGACAATCGCAAATATTATATAGATATATATATATATATTGTTATGTTTATGGGCGAGGTGAAATGACTCAAACAATAGGCTAAACATGAAATTCAGAACTGATGTCAAAACCCTCTCCAAAATATCCAGGTCCAAGGAAAACTATAATAAAATGTCTTACTTTAATTAAAATGAAGTATTATAAAGTAACGAATAAAATCAGTCTCTTCAGGACGAGAAGATAAGAATATATAATGCACTACAAAAATCGTAAAGGCTAAAAAATAAATAATTATATACCTTTACTGAAGCAATGCAAGGTAAAAAATTGTTATATCACAAGAATTAATATTTTCTCAAGATTACTGGAAATGGTTAATAACTTAAGGGAATGCACACAATATTACTAAAAGCAATACAAGTAATTAATACAACTATTTAAATGTGAAACAAACACTAAAGTATAACTTGAGAAAATATTTCTTCTGAAAAATACAATATTGATACAAGCAAAACAATAAGGGGTAGCTACATTAATCTGAACAAATTCACAAACTTGGAAAACTAAATCACAAATTAATTAATGTTCTACACTTATAATATTAATAAATGCAATCAAAAGGAAATAACCAAATAATTTGAATTTACAGAAAACTCAATGATATTTAATTATTAATTGATCACTAGATAGCCTAAACTTATAATAATGCACAATATCAATAATAGGCTATAATATGAGACTCACTTATATACTCAACACTCAAATCACAGGAATCAGCTTGCAGGTTGCTTAAACTCGTATGAAAGTAGCCTGGAGAGATATAGCACTTATATAGTTATAATAATCACTATGTACAGAGAGAGAGAGAGAGAGAGAGAGAGAGAAAGAGAACAGGCGTGGTCGTCAGCTGGTCAGTTGAATCTGGAGTCCAGACTGCAAGTACGCAGGGGGTATATATATCCCACCAGAAATACTAGAATTTTCTACTGTTCTCGTGAATGTAATGACAGAAAGCTGGAAGAGACAGACCGAATCCTGACAGGTCTAGAACTTTCGAGAAGCAAGCAAATAAGGGGAAACCAAAATATTACTCTAATCTGGCTTATATAGTCAATATTAATACTGGATTACATAACGCCTCCCCCTTAAAGAAAGAAATTTACAGGGGAAATTTCTATTACTTTAAAACAATTAGGCTACAATCTAGACAAGCAATCTGCAATCACATTTTCTTTCCCTCTAATATGTCTTGTATCTAAGGGATATTCTTGAAGAAGCAGACTGCACCTTACAATCTCTGATTTTTATCTTTAAACTTACTAAGAAACTTTAGTGGGTTGTGATCAGTATAAATAACAATAGGATCTGGGCCTGTACACGAATATAAAGACAAATTTAATCCCAAAATCAGAACCAAAGGTTCCTTTTCAATAGTTGAATAATTCCTTTGGGGTGGAGTGAACTTCTTGCTGTAATAAGATACAGGATGCTCAATACCTTGGTCATCCTCCTGCAACAAAACTGACCCAGCTCCTGTATCACTAGCATCCACAGCCATTTTAAAGGATTTAGCAAAGTTAGGGGTGGAAAGCACTGGCTGACTCAACAGGATAGCTTTGAGTTTGTTGAAAGAGGATTCACATGCTTCATTCCACTCAAATTTAACACCCTTTTTCAGAAGATCTGTGAGTGGTGACACAAGGATTGAGAAATTTAGAACAAACCTGCGGTAGTATCCTACCATAGCAAGAAATCTTTGCAATTCTTTCCTACTTTTAGGTCTGGGAAGATCACTTATCACCTGTACTTTTGCCCCTGGTGGCACAACTTGTCCAGTACCAACTACATAACCAAGATACTGTATTTTAGCTTGACCAAATTCACACTTTGATAAATTGGCAACAAGATTAGCCTGAACAAGACGAGCAAGAAAGTTACTGACATGGCATAGGTGATCTTTCCAGGTGTCACTAAAGATCAATACATCATCAATATACACAACACATCCTTCCAAACCCTCGGTTACAATGTTCATGAGTTTTTGAAATGTCGCAGGTGCATTTTTCATACCATAGGGCATCACATAACATGCAAAGGTCTTACCAAGAGTTACAAAACATGAGATATTCCTAGCACGCTGAGTCATGGGTACTTGCCAATATCCCTTTAACAAGTCAAACTTACTGATGTACTGTGCCTTTCCAATCCTATCTATACAATCTTCCATGCGAGGTATTGGGTAGGTGTCTGTTTTGGTGATTTGGTTAACACGTCTATAATCAATACAGAGCCGTTGTGATCCCCCTGGTTTAGGAACTAAAGTGACAGGAGAACTCCACTCACTTTGGCAGGGCTCAATCATCTTGTGAGTGAGTAGGTAGTCAATCTCCTGGATCAGGGGAACCTTCAAGGGATTCACACGGTAGGCTGGCAGCTTAATTGGCTTTACATATCCAACATCCACGTCATGCATCAACACGGTTGTCCTTCCTGGAGTATCCCGGAACACTTGATGGTATTTCTGGAGTAGAGCTGTGAATTCCTGCCTCTCCTCAGGGGTTAGATGAGATAACTTAGTCTCCAGATCACTCATGATAGCAACATTCTGCCCCAGGCTATCACTTAAGGTCATACTGCATGGGAGTGCCTCACTTTCAGTGTCTTGAGGAACAGCTACAGTGCAGACGGGTTTATCAGGGTCTCTCCTGTGGTACAATTTCAGCATGTTGACGTGACAAAGTTGTTTGCGCTTCCTACGATCTGGCGTGGCAATAACGTAGTTCACATCACTGGCTTTCTTCTCCACTGTGTACGGTCCACTAAACTTGGCTTGAAGAGGTTGTCCGTGGATTGGCAGCAGAACTAGGACCTGATCACCTGGCTTAAACTGGCGTACTCTTGAGTTCTTGTCATACCATGTTTTCATCTTTTCCTGAGCAGTTCCCAAATTCTCTCGAGCTAGCTGAAACGCTGTTGATAACCGCTCCTTAAAGTTCGCCACATATTCCTGTAGGTTGACGTCATCCAATTCCGACAGCCAAAACGCCTTCAACAGCTTCATAGGACCTCTGACTTCATGCCCAAAGAGTAGTTCAAAAGGTGAGAAGCTTAGTGACTCATTTAGGGACTCTCTTGAAGCAAACAGCACAAAAGGAAGACCTTTATCCCAATCTTTCTGGTGTTCCAAGCAGTACTTCCTCAGCATAGATTTGAGTGTCTGATGATATCTCTCCAGAGCTCCCTGTCTTTGAGGATGATATGCAGAAGACGTGATCTGTGTGATGCCCAACTCTTTCAAAGACTGCTTAAAACATTGGACATAAAATTGCTCCCTTGATCAGACTGTACTTCCTTAGGCAATCCAAATCTGGTGAAGAACCCAAGCATTTCTTTCACTACATTCTTCGCCGAAATATTTCTGAGAGGGATTGCTTCAGGGTAACGAGTAGCCATGTCAATGAGTGTCAGCAAATAGGAAAACCCTGAAGATGTCTTGGGAAGAGGTCCTACAATATCAACCAACACCCGAGTGAATGGCATCTCAAAGGGAGGAATGGGAACGAGTGGTGCAACTTTCTCTTTTTGATTACACTTCCCCACTACTACTTGACAGGTGTGACAAGATTTGCAATACCAGGAAACGTCCTTGAGAATACCTGACCAGTAAAAATACTTCAGAATACGGGCTGCAGTCTTCCTCACTCCCATGTGTCCTGCCAAACTGGAGTAAAGAGCCACCCTAATGATATCCTGCCTACAAACTCGAGGGATGACAATTTGATGCACAACCTCCCATTCACAGTCTGCTGATGACGTTGGGGGTCTCCACTTTCTCATTAATACTCCTAACTTAAAATAGTAACAAGTAGAAGCACTAGCTGACTCTTCCTCACTACAAGCAGAACTAGCTAAACCTTCCAACTCTGGGTCAGCCTGCTGCAACTCTACCAACTCACAAGGTGACAAATTATCCACACTGCGGGGAACTGCTTTATCCTCCGAATGGTTTAAATTAGCAAGGAAAGTATCAGCCAAGAGAACATCATCATCTTCATCACCCTCTAAATCACTAGTAACTTTAGATTTTTCCCTAGGGACAGCACATGCGGGAAACACATCAGAGGAGCCGTCCTCAACTCCAGCCACCGGCTCACTGGATAACTGAGGAGCTGGACAAACCCGACCCCCAGCAATGTCGTTGCAAAGGAGAAAAGTCACACCAAACATAGGGAGTGTCTCAACCAATCCTACCATAACTGGACCTTGAACAAAATCAGACTCAAGATTCACTCTGCACAAAGGACAGAAAAATAATTACTCCCTAAACCCTGCAACATTACAATTTCACCAGAAGAATTATTAGAGCCTAAAACACTAGTCATTAGTAGGGATTGGCAAGCACCTGTGTCTCGTAAAATTTTAACAGATTTCCTGTCACTGCCATTAAGTGAACTGACAAAACCATCAGACAGGAAATTTGCATAGGAACTCTTGAGAGTGTCACCCACATCACTGCTCAAAAGAGGAGCTTTATCAGTAGAGCTTACGTTACCCTTCAAAGCACTCAAAGCAGGTACAACAGAATTACTGCTCAAAAGAGGAGCTTTATCAATAGAGCTTACGTTACTCTCCAAAGAACTCAAAGCAGGTGAAAGAGTCATTTATAAGACATTGGGAACTCTCAAGAGTGGACACCAGACCAACTGACTGAACATGTGCAGGTTTATTATTAGCATCACACTGTTTCTTAAAACATTTCTCAGCAATATGGCCTAGCCTACCACAATAATTACATTTCTTCTTAGAAAACTTAGAAGTGGAACTAGCATTTCTTTCCTGAGAAACATTATCTTTACTCTCCTTTACACCTGTACTCTGAGAAGAGGCTCCATATTTACTCTCATATCTCTTTGTGTGATTACCTGTATAATGTTTGTGGGTGACAACATACGCATCAGCTAAAATTGCAGCATCAGAAACAGTGTCTACCTTTTTCTCATCAATATATAAACTGACATCCTTCCTGACACATTTTTTGAAGTCCTCCAATACGATAATCTGCTTAAATTTATCAAAGTCAACATTTACATTCTTAGAATTTAATCATTGATCCAACAAATCTTCTTTAATTTTGGCATACTCAACATGAGATTGCTTATCCTGCTTGTAAGTGGTCCTAAATTTACCTCTGTAGGCTTCAGGAACAAGCTCATAGGCTTTAAAAATCAGGCTCTTAACTACATCATAATGATCAGACTGATCCTGAGACACAGATGCATAAGTAACTTGAGCTTTACCAGTGAGTACACTCTGAAGGAGTATTGGCCAATACTGTTTGGGCCACTTGAAACCGTTAGCTGCCTTCTCAAACAATTGAAAATATTTAGTTACATCAGATTCATTAAAGACAGGGATAAGTCTAACATTTTTGGCCACATCAAAATTATCAGGATTAGATGACCTATTTACCCCCTGTTTCATATGGTACTCATGGACTAATTTAGCAATTTCCAGCTTAGTGTGAGCCTCAGCCTGTGCCTGTTGAGCCTGTGCTTGAGCTTCCTGAATACGAGCTTGAATCTTTGCAAGTTCAATTTGTTTATCCATGTCAACTGGAGGAGTTGCATCAAAAAGCTTTTGATTAATCATAGAAACAATTTGATCCTTACTAGCATTAGGAGGAGGAGTAATCTCCAGGTACTGAGCAACAATTTTCAGTTCATTTTTAGTCATACTTTCTACTTCAAGAACTGTCTCAACACCGGCTACAAAATCCCCAGCTTCCTCTAAAGTAGAAATGGTAGACATGATGACAATTTAAATATCACACTCACAAGCAAATAAATTAATATATTCTTAAACAAGTCCCAAAGATCCTGGCAAGGTCGCCAATGTTATGTTTATGGGCAAGGTGAAATGACACAAACAATAGGCTAAACATAAAATTCACAACATGTCAAAACCCTCTCCAAAATATCCAGGTCCAAGGAAAACTAGAATAACATTTCTTACTTTAATTAAAATTAAGTATTATAAAGTAACGGTTAAAATCAGTCTCTTCAGGACAAGAAAATAAAAATATATAATGCACTAAGATTTACAGAAAATTTACAAGTGAAAAAATAAATAAGTATATACCTTTACTGAAGCAATGCAAGGTAAAACAAAATTATATCACAAGAATTAATATTTTCTCAAGATTACTGGAAATGGTTAATAACTTAAGGGAATGCATACAATATTACTAAAAGCAATACAAGTAATAAATACAACTATTTAAATGTGAAATAAACACCAAAGTATAACTTGAGAAAATATTTCTTCTGAAAAATACAATATTGATACAAGCAATACAATAAGGGGTAACTAAATTAATTTGATCAAATTCACAAACTTGGAAAACAAAATCACAAATTAATTAATGTTCTACACTTATAATATTAATAAATGCAATCAAAAGGAAATAACCAAATAATATGAATTTACAGAAAACTCAATGATATTTAATTATTAATTGATCACTAGATAGCCTAAACTTATAATAATCAATAATAGGCTATAATATGAGACACACTTATATACTCAACACTCAAATCACAGGAATCAGCTTGCAGGTTGCTTAAAATCGTATGAAAGTAGCCTGGAGAGATATAGCACTTCACAAGTAATAATAATCACTATGTACAGAGAGAGAGAGAGAGAGAGAAAAGGTGTGGTCGTCAGCTGGTCAGTTGAATCTGGAGTCCAGACTGCAAGTACGCAAGGGGTATATATATCCCACCAGAAATACTAGAATGTTCTACTACTCTCGTGAATGTAATGACGGAAATCTGGGAGAGACAGACCGAATCCTGACAGGTCTAGAACTTTCGAGAAGCAAGCAAATAAGGGGAAACCAAATATTACTCTAATCTGGCTTATATAGTCAATATTAATACTGGATTACATAACAATATATATATATACTGCATATACTGTATATATATATATACAGTATATAAGCAATAACTGTCTATCGCACTTTCTCTTTTTTGTTTAACCTTTCCATGTTTATGTTTGTTGACCCACCCACCCTTACCACTCTCACTTCAAACACCCAAACATAAGTATATTCAACCTTGTATTAACCTATTGTAATGATTACAACAGTTTAGTCCCTCGAAGCCCTCTCTGAGCGCCAAAACACCCTTTTTATGTAGCAATGAAGTCCCTCCAGGTTGCCATTCAAAGCTACCAACACAACTAACACACTTACAACACAATATAATTATATTCGTTAAGAGCCTTGTGGGAATATCCGGTCTGAGCCATGGCCTTCCTTAGGAGCTCGGGGCTGTTCGGCCAGGCAGCTTAAGGGGGGTCACGTATTTTGTTTTATCTTTCTCTTTTTCTCTCTTTCCCTGGCTTGTATCCATTCGGCCCCATTCAGCCAACTGTTTTAAGACGTTTATCCTCATACAGGTGTCGATTTCTTCCTGGCAAGCGAAAGCGAGCCAGCATTGTATGGAGAAATCCGGCTTCGCCGGAGAAATTTTTCTATCGAAAAATGTACAAATTTAGCTTGCTATCAAAACAAAAATATATATATATGCTGGCTCGCTAACGCTCGCGAGGAAAATATTGACACCTGGATGGGGGTAAACGTCTTAAAACAGTAGGCTGAATGAGGCCGAATGGATACCAAGCCAAAGAGAGAGGGAAAGAAAGATAAAAAAAGCGAGGTGGGCTCCCTTATGGAACCACTACTACCGGTCTCTACTACTTTACAGCTAACTCCTTCAATAACGAGGCAACTTGTTTTAGTTAGTTTCTTGGTAATACTAGACGACTTTTATAAGCTTAGGAAAGACTTCTAGCTATCACTAGGGTGAAATATATCTCACTTATCACAGCCCCTTTCTTAGTTTAAATAAGCTGTCTAGTAATAGCCTGAATAAAATACAAGAGTGCATCATGGTAACCTGGAAAGTTTAACGGAGCAACTTGGCTCGCCATTAAGGGGAGGCAGACCGTTTTTCTGGCCCCCCTTCTCCCTCGTATTTAGCCCCATTAGTTTTGAGACTTTAAGACGTTCGTCCCCTTAGTTTGGCGATTTTAACACCCTTCGCCCCATTTCTTTGTCAATTTTATGACCTTTCGTGCCATTTAGTTGTTGATTTTTTCCTAGCGAGCGATAGCGAGCCTGAAATTTTAAGAGGAACCGGCCTTCGGCCGGGACATTTTTCTATCGAAAAATGTACACATTTATCTTGAAGAGGGGTCTAGGTTTTTTGCTTTAAGCATGATGGAGGTCTAGTGAAGAAACTAAAAATAAAGGAATGAATGACCAAACAAACGGTCTGTCTCCCCTTAACCCCTTAAACGCGAAAAGACCCTAGGGGCAAGGGTACTTATTTGTGCATTTCTAGCCTTGGATTCTGACAGAATTCGTAATATTTACAATATAGACCATTATTTGTTTTCAGTATGCTTTTATATTACATATATGATGTATATATGAACCTTCAAAAGTGCTAAAATAATTTGGAAAAGTATTTGGGTGGTGAAAAACGAAGATATTGGCCACCCGGTCATAATCTCAGGCGAGAGAGAGCCACAGGCAACCCTCCCCTCTCGCTGTCTGTGAGTCAACTGAGGCGAGTGGGTGGTGTCTGGGTGGTATATAACGATATTTTATGCAACCCACTTGTGCTACATTATCACGGGAGAGAAAAATAACCGATAAGTTATGAAAATAAGAGGAAAAATAAGTGACAATTGAGGAGGGGGGAATAAGGTGGGGAAGGAGGAGAGGGGGGGGGGGTGAGAAGCACATGGATGAGTACTAGAGGGGAAGTATCTCACCTAGAGACAAATTCCTTTGTTTTGATAGCCCCTGGGATGTTTTGGAAGGCTTTTTTTATGGTCTTGCTTCCGTGAGGCCTATCGCGTTCCCTATGGTAAGCCTTCCGTGAGGCCTATCGCGCTTGACTGGTTAAGAGTATAAAGCACGAGGTTTACTATACTCAATGTAAGTTTAACTGGCGGAAAGCTTAGTTGTTTATTAGTTGATTGATCAATAATTAAAAAAGAAAATGAAACTATACTATGTCTCTGTATCAAATTAATGTTAAGGTTTCTTAATTAACATGATACTTGGCTGTAAAAAGTTGTTAATAGTTGAGCACTTGTATGGGTCTGGCAAATTACCGTCAGCTGGAATTTTCTTTTAATTGTCGTTGATTTTTTAACTTGATAACCATAATTTAAATCCATCCTATGCTATTCCATTAGGCTCGTCTATCATTCGTCAACATTTTCTCATCGTGTTTTAACACCTTACGAGCGGCCTATGCGGTTTATTTATATGTACCGCAAAGCGGGGTGTTTTTAGCCAAAATAGGGCTGTTTACGTGATCATTTTCATGCCTAAATAAGACCCAGAACGTAAAACAAGTACCTATCCCTGAAAGGGCATAAACAGAGCTTTCGAATGACACCATAACGATCCTTTTATGATGGCTAGTTTTCTTGCAATAACCGTGCAACGCGAGTGCAAGAAGCATGTAATTCGGTACTTTCCCCATATAATTCAGTATGTAGCGAGTGAGAGAGGGAGGAGGGAGCTGAGATTCGTGTCAGTAGGTTCGCCGCGGTGGTCTGGAGCAGTCATACGCTCGCTAGTCTCCTGCCACCACTTGTCTCTCTCTCTCAGCAACATTACGTGCTGAAATTGCCACTCGACCTATGTCGAGCGCCGCCACATAGTCCAGCTTTATTTAACTCGACTTATGTGGTGAGCCGCTAATTAAGGGTTAAGGGGGGTCACCGGCTTTTTTTTTTATCTTTCTCTCCTTTTCTCTCTTTCCCTTGCTTGTATCCATTCGGCCCCATTCAGCCAACTGTTTTAAGACGTTTATCCCTATCCAGGTGTCAATTTCTTCCTGGTGAGCGATAGCGAGCCAGCATTGTATGGAGAAATCCGGCTTCGGCGGAGACATTTTTCTATCGAAAAATGTACAAATTTAGCATGCTGTCAAAACAAAAATATATATATGCTGGCTCGCTACCGCTCGCCAGGAAAATTTTGACACCTGGATGGGGGTAAACGTTTTAAAACAGTAGGCTGAATGGGACCGAATTGATACAAACCAAAGAGAGAGGGAGAAAAAAAGCGAGGTGGGCTCCCTTAATTCATCTATATTGTATATCAACAGTATAGCAAATTAACTTCTAACATCGTCTAATCTTATAGTTATTCATGGTATCCTAACATCTATATCATACGGTCAAATGAATCTAACCTACAGTTTCCTAACTCTTACCGTCTTTCTTAAATCAAGTTGAACCTAATCAAGCTGAATCTAACTTACTAAAGACTAATCAAATTGTGGTAAACTATCAATGGAAGTTAAATACTACTAAGCTATAATGAATCAAATCAAATCAATCTCCATATCTAAATTGAATTCAATCTGAAACAAGCTAATTTATATCCAAAGGTCTCACATAATAAATTCATATATAGGGTAAGGTTATAAGGGTTAATATTAGCCAGGAATTAACTCACCAATAGTTCCACGTGGCAATGAGGCAAGGGAGAACGTTTACCCAATATGGTGGACAACGGGGAACGAGACTTCGGTCCCGAGACTCGAGTCAAGTGAAAGAAAGAATAAATGATTTCATGGGAATGGACATGAATATTATTCTTATCTGTCAGTCAGTCATGGCATCGATGAGAGCGTCGTGATGGTGTAGCTGTTTGTATTGCTGTCAGTGTATTGTGATTAGAGGCACAAAAGCGATCAACTGAGGGCGGAAAACAGATGTTAACTGGTCGGTGTTCGTGAAGGCTCTGCTCTCTCTTCCTCAGAGGCACACCTTGCTGCCTTGGCAAATGCCAGGAGCCCAAATTATCGTACCGCATCTAGATTGCTCTATACGATAAATTATATTAATATATACGAAAAATTCATATTATATACTACATAAGACCATGGCAATATTGCTTAACCCTCTCACATCCTGACGCGATTTTTGAGCCTATTAGGGATACATTAAAGCCTTTGTTACCGTCAGGGGTATCTTTAAACCTTTAGTTTGGTTACTTCAACCTCTGCAGTTGTCTTTGAGTTAGCTGTGGGCAGAAAACTAATTTTGGAGAGGTAATTATAACCGTGAGAGTAATCTATTTCTTATTGCTAATCTGGCAACCTCTGCGTCCTATGGTCGTGAGAGGGTTAATAGCATATTAGGCCTTTTATAACTTAACTTATTTACAATCTTATAATATACGATCTACTCGTTCTACATCGTGCTGCAGGAGCGACTGTGACGTCACAGAGACATACTGGATCACAAAAGAGTCATAGCCTATCGTATTTACGATACACTCCCCCCACAAAAATATACCTGAACCCCACCTTAAACTTAAAGTTGCCCAGAGGCTATCTTCTGACGCCACATGTCGACGGCGCCAGCAGCAGCGCGTCTGGGACGCGTCCCGGTCCGAGAATGATCACCATCAGTAAGAGGTGAGTCATTACTTTGAGAATCCTCGGACCCAGCAATAACAGGTGGAGCATCCAATTGCAATGCGGAATCGACGATAGGACGAACAGTAGTTCCAGTGGCTGTCTTCAATAGTGCCACCCGCTCTACAGAGTCTGCCCCCTTGTATACCTCCAACACGCGGCCCAATTTCCAGTATAAACGAGGACTATCTTCTTTAATTAAAACAACTTCACCAACTGTAGGTTAGTGGTGGGCGTATCGATACCAAAGTATCGATATTTCCGATACTACCTCTGTACTTGAAAGTATCGATTCTGAAGACTTGGTATCAAGTATTATGAGTACTTGAGAAAAACATGCAAAATAATCGTGAAATGAATCCAATTAGTGCCAAATAATGCAAATAATAGATAATAGTCTATTACTTTTCTATTATAGACCCATTTTGTTTAGTCATCAAAACTTGATGACTAAATAAAATGGGTTTATAGGGCTAACAGAAAAGTTATCTATAACTTTGCGTACTATTAATAATTATTTTATGGTGCTCTCGTATTTTTGTACAGCGAGGATAAATATATGTTCAGTTATTAAAGAACTTAAATAAAATATTGATATTTATGAGTCATTACATCACATAGCTGTCTTACCGTCACTCAAATCAAGTATAATCCTATATAAATCGATATGTGCATCTTCACGTACTATTTTAATATAGTATTAATAGTTATAATAATAATTATTGTAGCCTATATAGTAAATTTAATTTAATCTTATTAGTAATATAAATAATGTGATTGATTTTATGGTTGGAATTAATATATTATTACCCCTGTACTATATTTATGGAAAATACTTACAATAACCGATAGTAGAAGCAAAGTACTCGGTATCGGTACTCGATACCACCGATACTGAAATGAAAAATACTTGGTATCGTATCGAAATGAAAGTACCTATATCGCCCATCACTACTGTAGGTGCCGTTGGTCTACCAGAGGGAGTAACACTCCTTTCCCTCAATGCTAGCAGATATTCACTAATCCACCGTTTCCTAAAATCCTCGATTATCCTTGATATATACTGGTATCTCTTAGACACCGCTACCTCAGAGTACAACGAGGGATCCTCCAACTCTACTATGGATTGGAAATCAGATGGAAACGCAGTCAATGGTATTCCATATAGCAAGTGAGCAGGCGTTAATGGTAGTGGTTCTTGCAGGTCGGTGTACACATATGTAAGCGGACGATCGTTCACGACTGCCTCTATCTCTGTGAGGACTGTAGTCAACTCACTCTTCCTTAATAGAGCACGTCCTACTACAGCTCTGAATCCTGACGTTACTATGCCGACACACCGTTCCCACATTCCACCAAACCAAGGTGCCTTAACTGGAATGAACCTCCATTCGCACTTCTTCTCTCCCAAAAAAGTGATGATAGTAGGATCACTACTCATATCCTTTAGATATTTTGATGCTTGAACATAAGTGGGAGCATTGTCGCTAAGAATGAGTTGAGGGAATGAACGACGGGCACAAAACCGTCTAAACGCCAGCATAAATTCTTCGCTAGACATAATATTATCATATAGTTCTAGGTGTACCGCTCGAGACATTGCACAGGTAAACAATAATATATAAACCTTCTCATGCTCTCTCGTCTTCAATGCCCCTGTGTAATCTAATCCTACAGCTTGGAAAGGTTCTACGTGTTTTACACGGCATTCAGGTAGAGGTGGAGCTGGTCCAGTTGCATATGGTTTACCTTTTAGTCTCTGGCATATTACACACTTTCTTACTACGCGTCGAGCTACTTGTCGAACTCTGGGTATCCACCATGTGAGACGTAAATTTGATATAATATGACATACCCCGTAGTGTTTTACTTCCTTATGTGCACGTATGATCAATAGATCAGTAACGTGATGTCTTGTTGGCATAAGTATAGGGCGGTTTGTGCCGTCTGTTACACCCGACCACTTCAGGCGACCCTCACACCTGATGAGGCCATTGTCTAGGTGCAATCTTAGTTGACACACTATATTAGGCATTAATGTCTTATTCGAGCTTTGCAAGGATTCTAATTCATTGGAAAAGGTTTCTACTTGAACCCATTTGATCAAAGTTACTTCAGCTGCTTTAAATTCACGAGCATCAATGTTGTGACCCCTGTTGCAGAGTTGGCCTGTTACTTTAAGCTTGGTATTGGATACATATCGCAATACCCAAGCTACAACTCCGACTAGTTTATTATAGTCACCGAATCTTGCCCACTCTATGATTGGACCCGGTGGCTCATTTGGTTGGGCTGTAACTGCCACTGTTTCCAGTGGCAGAAGTCCCTCACCAACAGCATGCCAAATCGTCCATTCACTTTCATGGAGCAGCCTCTTTGGACCATGCCACCACAATTCGGACTTCACTAACTGGCTAGCCGTTATACCCCTAGTTATGAGATCACTAGGGTTATATTTACATAATGATAAGCAACGTCTGGCAAAAGGGCTCTAATCTCATCTACCCTATTCCGCACATAAACTGGCAGAGACTTCTTGCTATGTATCCAGTTGAGTGCGAGCTGACTATCGCACCAAACGTGAACGATTTCGATATTTAATTCGCTCTCGTATGCTGCGCGTACATGTTGCACCAGACGTGCTAAGAGCAGCATGGCAGTCAATTCCATTTTAGGGATAGTTACCTTTTTAACCGGGGCTACCTTGGCCCGGGCTGTAACTAAATGTGCCCCAAATGAAGTAACGACATATATGGCTAGTTGGCTACCCCGTATGCCGTGGCGCTAGCATCGCAAAACGTGTGTAACGTAACGTCACCGAACGCCGCCACTTTACGAGGTATAGGTTTAGTACATAGGATGGCATACTCATTCAACAACAATGTCCCTTGGTCATTCAGGTCCTCGGGCAAACTGTCATCCCATCCTATTTTACGTCTCCAAACTTCCTGCATTAGAATCCTAGCTCTTATGGTAACGGGTAATGCTCTAGACCCAAAGGATCAAAAAATTGCGCAACTTTGCTCAACAGACTTCTTTTTGTGTGCGCTCCTGTCTGCTGAGCAAAAGACCTTGTTTGAAAACTTAGTATGTCATGTTTAGGTTGCCAGATCATCCCCAAATTTCTGGACTTTTCCTGGTTATGAGATGCCGTACCGTCCACCTGTATCAAACTCTGAAGATCTTCACTATTAGTAACCCACTCGCGGAGAAATAGATGTGCATCCCCAAACAATCTGCGTGCTTGCCAGTATGTATATAACAAATCATCCTGACTATCGCTAGAACCCTGCAAATTGTCTATATATAATCCGCGAGATAGTTTACTTGTGTCCTCATGAGTATCAGCTAGATGTTTTTTTATTGTGGCATTTAACAAAAACTGTGAACACGTGGCCCCAAAGAGTACAACCCGAAAACGGTATATGATGACCGGACTTTCAGAGTCGCTAATGTCGCTGAACCAAAGAAAGCGGGTAACATCTCTATCTTCCTCCTTTAGCTTGACCATCAAGAATGCTTTCTCGATGTCACTGGTATATGCATACTTCCCCAGCCTAAACTGCAATAGATGTTGGACAGGTCCGACACCATGGACGGCCCTGTCAGCAGGCAGTCATTTAGACTGGATAGTTGACCTTGGTGGGCAGATACACCACCCGTATTGGTGTGGTGACGCTGTCTTTTCTTACCCCATGATGGGCCAGATAGTGAACCCTACCCTTCTTAATCGGTTCCTTGACATGGACTCTCTCAATAAAGCCCCTATCTTCATAACTCCGAAATACATCGTCATACGCCTGGCGCGTGCTCGGTTCGTTACTGTAATGCGCGCAAGCAACCTAATGCCAAACCATAGTTGGTAGACAGGCTTATCTCACTGTTCTTCTAGGGTAAACTAACTTTATATTGCTTGTCTGAGGCACAGTAGCTCACAGACTCGTCAAACCTTTGCAGCGCAACTTCCGAGTCATAATCAGTCTCCATAGGATTAATGCCTATGTGATCCAATCTCCACAGTCGTTCCAGGTCGAACTCGGCAGCCATCTTAGGGTCACTAGGTTGGGAATCCTCCCTTCCCAACTCCTCTGCCGTGGCTACATTGACTCTATATATCGAGACCGTGTCGACCAGGACCTTTGACTGTGTAGTATGCACCTTTCCGCTCATGCAATATCCAAATGTTGTGGGGATTAAAATTACACCACACATCTTTTTAAATCCAGGGTATACTACTTCATAATAATGATCCACACCAAGTAGAACATGCACCTCACTCTGATTTCCCATGGGATCTGACAAGTTAACCCCTTTGCTACGTAATGCGTGTTCCACCTTCTTCACTCCTACAGATACATATTCTGGTAGGGTGTCTACTACGATACATGTCATAAAGTACCGGTTTTTACGGTAGAAATATGAAATCTCCGCTATCTCGTAGTCTTGTTTGTCAGTAACCCCTGTGAAGCCCGGCAATCGAAGAGTCTCAGCCCCTACGATTCGGTGCTTCAGTCCCACTAAGACGAACCTCTTTATAAAGGAACGTTGAGACCCTTGATCTAGAAGTACCCGACAAACTTTGTTACTGTCTTTACCTTCCATGGGAATCTGTATTGTGGGCAATATAATGGTGTCTTGCTTGCTACCTAGTGTCAAAGTTGTAGTACCCTCTGTTTTAACGTCTTTGACTTTATCTGCTGTAGGACACAACTTATCAATGTGATGTCCTTTGCAGTGGCAACAGGGCCTTAAGTATGTAGCAGTACATTTTCCCTGCTTACCATGTTCCTTACTTAGACAACCTACACATAGCTTCAATCTTTTCGCCTGTGCTACTTTTGTCTCATTTGTTGGGTATTTTACACAGAAACTCCATTTATGTTTATTGTTACATAGCTTACATAGAATCTGAGCAGGTTTCTTATACGTACCCTCTTTCTTTTCTTTAGTCCCCACTGTCATGCTTACAGTTCCCCTCATCTCCACATTCTCACTCCCTCCCGACACATACATTCTCCCTTTGTTCACCTGTAGATTGCTAATTTCCTTACTGAACTGAGTTTTGAACTCCCCCAGATCAAATGATCTAACCTTGTCAAGTATTGCCATAGGAAGCTTCTGACATAAGATAATGACTATCATTTCCTGTGTGGTGAGCTCTAGGGTGTCTAGCGATCGAGTATGGCACTCCATATTTGCCCTAAAATTTGCTAACTCCTCAACCTTATACTGTGGTTCTGCGAGCTTTAACAAGGCAACGACATGGGCCATCTTCAACTGCTCTTGATCCCCGTATGTGGACTTTAATAATTGTACTGCCTCAAGATAACTATCACCCACTACCACAAAACCCTCTATCAAATGTAAGGCCTCTCCTTCCATTTGTCCCCTCAGATAGTGAAACTTGCGGACATTATCCAAAGAGGATTCATGAACTGTAGACCGAAATACGTCCCAAAAAGCTAACCACTCAGTCAATTTGCCCCCAAATGTAGGAAGATTGAGCTTTGGGAGGTGTACAGTGTGTTTTGGGTCAGCCCTTCTATGGGCCTCATTCTCGCCTCCCTTCTTACTTGCGACAGCACGCTGTAATATGTGCTTCGCTCTAAAGACAGGTTCATCATAGAGGGCGTGATTATCACACTCTGTAACTATCTCTTCCTCCTCTGTCATGCCTGCCACAATCACCTCACTCAGAGCCATAATACGACCGTGGGTAGCCTGGACGTTGTCTAATCTAGCTTCCAATTCCTCGAGGTTAGCAGTAGTGATGAAAGTGTTGACGTCCACAATTAGCCTATTTAATACTCCCCGAAGTCCCGCCCTTTCATTTTTAGGGGCCTTGATTAGCACCCCACCCGACGGTGTCTCTTCCTGTTTACTCATTTTGCATGTAAGCCTATAGGCTATGTATCTAAATGTTACAAAAACAAAGGCAAAATAGTAGTCTAGTTAAGAGACGCCGACCGGCGGACTTCTATGTTATGGAGAAAAAATAGTACACAAAATAGCAATACCTACTAAGGGGTCATATTGAACAAGACAAAATGATAGGTCAGGTCATATGTCACAGGAAGTCTGAAATGATAAAGAAAATTATTGGGGGAAGATGGTGGGTGGGATGCAGGACTTAGGCAGGTGCAACGATGTGACCCTGCATTCCGGCTCTAACCACCGCTTGGCTAGTCCTACCAGATTATCATAGAGTTGTTCCTGCATCCTGTTATATGTCCCCTTGCTCATTGCCTTAAAAATCCCTTACTGGTAGGTAATTCCCGGGTCTGGGCACCAATGTGGTATACTATCAATGGAAGTTAAATATTACTAAGCTATAATGAATCAAATAAAATCAATCTAAATTAAAACTATTCCATATCTAAATTGAATTCAATCTGAAACAAGCTAATTTATATCCAAAGGTCTCACATAATAAATTCATATATAGGGCAAGTTTATAAGGCTTAATATTAGCCAGGAATTAACTCACCAATAGTTCCACGTGGCAATGAGGCAAGGGAGAACGTTTACCCAATATGGTGGACAACGGGGAACGAGACTTCCGTCCCGAGACTCGAGTCAAGTGAAAGAAAGAATAAATGATTACATGGGAATGGACATGAATATTATGCTTATCTGTCAATCAGTCATGGCGTCGATGAGAGCGTCGTGATGGTGTAGCTGTTTGTATTGCTGTTAGTGTATTGTGATTAGAGGCACAAAAGCGCGATCAACTGAGGGCGGAAAACAGATGTTAACTGGTCGGTGTTCGTGAAGGCTCTGCTCTCTCTTCCTCAGAGGCACACCTTGCTGCCTTGGCAAACGCCAGGAGCCCAAATTATCGTACCGCATCTAGGTTGCTCTATACAATAAATTATATTAATATATACGATAAATTCATATATACTACATAAGACCATGGCAATATTGCTTAATAGCATATTAGGCCTTTTATAACTTAACTTATTTACAATCTTATAATATACGATCTACTCGTTCTACGTCGTACTGCAGGAGCGACCGTGACGTCACAGAGACATACTGGATCACAAAAGAGTCATAGCCTATCGTATTTACGATACAAATCAAATAATACCTTAATTATAGCTTAAAATAGCCTGATCTTATTAAACCTACTCTCTCCCTGCCCCATATGCCTGCATATTATTCTATATTTATACAAACTATTTCCTATTCTCTCTTCGTCACCTTAACCACAACCAACGCTAACTAATCAACATTTCTCAATTCCCATCCCATCTTCTTTCATAATCGTCTATTTCCATAAAGATTATTTTGTTTTTTCTACTATGTTTCTTCAAGCTAAGCATATTTCATTCAACCATTGAACTTCCATATTACCTTCCTAAATCGTCTAATGATAGCCAAGAGAAAAATGAAGAAATGTATCCTCACAATACTAAAAGGATTGATAATGGCGTATCCTAAGTTATCCATGTCAAAGCTAACTTGAACCTACCATACTAAATCTATAACCGACCAAACCTGACATAACTTAATTCAAACTTAATTAACCATAGATTTACATATCCCCTTGAGGATTATGACGCGTTTTGATAGCTTATTTTGGCAATCCTTAAACGATTTCATTAAGTTTATAAAACAAACTTGTTGGAACTAGTTAATTCATTGAAATAGTTTTAGCACTTTGATTCCTAGGGATCCTTTCAAAACTGCATTAAAACGATTAATGATAACCAGAATAAAGATTAAAAATGTGAACTCAAATATTGAAAGGGTAAATTTAGCAAACTTAGCACAATTCTCATATATTTACCAACTGTATGCAGTTTATCGGGACTGCTTTACTGTTGGCATCATACTTGCAATAATCAATTTTAAATCAACCAAATCAAGTATAATTTAGCATAGGTCTTGTTTGCCCAATTCAATCCAAGTTTGGGCAAATCAAGCTTCTTACTTTATTTTAACGTGTTCAGCTCGATGGCGTTATTTTAGTTATATTTTAGCTACCTTCAGACAATATTTTAGTTATATTTTAGCTACCTTCAGACAATATTTTAGTTATATTTTAGCTACCTTCAGACAATATTTTAGCTACCTTCAGACAATATTTAGTTATATTTTAGCTACCTTCAGACAATATTTTAGTTATATTTTAGCTACCTTCAGACTATATTTAGTTATATTTTAGCTACCTTCAGACAATATTTTAGCTACCTTCAGACAATATTTAGTTATATTTTAGCTACCTTCAGACAATATTTTAGTTATATTTTAGCTACCTTCAGACAATATTTTAGTTATACTTTAGCTACCTTCAGACAATATTTTAGTTATATTTTAGCTACCTTCAGACAATATTTTAGTTATATTTTAGCTACCTTCAGACAATATTTTAGTTATACTTTAGCTACCTTCAGACAATATTTTAGTTATATTTTAGCTACCTTCAGACAATATTTTAGTTATATTTTAGCTACCTTCAGACAATATTTTAGTTATATTTTAGCTACCTTCAGACAATATTTTAGTTATATTTTAGCTACCTTCAGACAATATTTTAGTTATATTTTAGCTACCTTCAGACAATATTTTAGTTATATTTTAGCTACCTTCAGACAATATTTTAGTTATATTTTAGCTACCTTCAGACAATATTTTAGTTATATTTTAGCTACCTTCAGACAATATTTTAGTTATATTTTAGCTACCTTCAGACAATATTTTAGTTATATTTTAGCTACCTTCGGACAATATTTTAGTTATATTTTAGCTACCTTCAGACAATATTTTAGAATATCCTAAAAGCAAAAGATTGACCCTTTGACTCCCACGGGGGCTTCCGAAACTACATAAATGTGTATAAAGATTGCCAGTATATAATATTAAAAACGTAATTTGTATAAAGATTGCCAATATATAATATTAAAAACGTAATTTGTATAAAGATTGCCAATATATAATATTAAAAACGTAATTTGTATAAAGATTGCCAGTATATAATATTAAAAGCGTAATTTGTATAAAGATTGCCAGTATATAATATTAAAAACGTAATTTGTATAAAGATTGCCAATATATAATATTAAAAACGTAATTTGTATAAAGATTGCCAATATATAATATTAAGAACGTAATTTGTATAAAGATTGCCAATATATAATATTAAAAACGTAATTTGTATAAAGATTGCCAGTATATAATATTAAAAACGTAATTTGTATAAAGATTGCCAGTATATAATATTAAAAACGTAATTTGTATAAAGATTGCCAGTATATAATATTAAAAACGTAATTTGTATAAAGATTGCCAGTATATAATATTAAAAACGTAATTTGTATAAAGATTGCCAATATATAATATTAAAAACGTAATTTGTATAAAGATTGCCAGTATATAATATTAAAAACGTAATTTTATTTAAAGGTTAAATTCATCAAATTACCAGCTTTGCCTAACCAGCTTGACTTAACCTACTACCTTATCGTACTGAAAAGGTTAAGTAAGAACATAATTTAACCTTTTAGGTATAGGTTGATGCCAATTTGATGATGTGACTAGCAGTGTACACGATTGTATTTACATTAGAAATTATCTCTGGAATTAACAGAATAAAAATGCTATTGCAATTAAGGGAGCCCACCTCGCTTTTCTCTCTTTCTCTCCCTCTCTTTGGTTTGTATCCATTCGGCCCCATTCAGCCTACTATTTTAAGACGTTTACCCCCCTCCAGGTGTCAATATTTTTCTAGCGAGCGGTAGCGAGCCAGCATATATAGTTTTGTTTTGACAGCCAAATAAATTTGTAAGTTTTTCGATAGAAAAATGTCTCCGGTGAAGCAGGATTTCTCCATATAATGTTGGCTTGCTATCGCTCGCCAGGAAGAAATCGACACCTGGATGGGGATAAACGTCTTAAAACAGTTGGCTGAATGGGGCCGAATGGATACAAGCCAGGAAAAGAGAGAAAAGGAGAGAAAGATAATAAAAGCCGGTGACCCCCCTTAATCCTCTGAATCCGTATGTCTTGCAAAAACTGAGTAAAATCGTCTACTGAGAGCCAGAATAGAAGGCAAAACAGTTGTCCTTGACTCCTGGGATGGTCTGTAGTTTGCCCTTACTAATGAGCTTCCAAAACAGTACTACCAATTATGTGTTTTCCAGGGTTTTTAATGTGTGTATTGTGTTCACTACCTCTACCTCTCTCTCTCTCTCTCTCTCTCTCTCTCTCTCTCTCTCTCTCTCTCTCTCTCTCTCTCATTTCTATATGTACCATCATTCTTATTGTGTATGTACCTTTGAGCAATAAAAATATCCAGCAATCATTCTCTCTCTCTCTCTCTCTCTCTCTCTCTCTCTCTCTCTCTCTCTCTCTCTCTTTGCTAGCATTTTTATTTTCTTAGATGAATTTCCTACGGTTATTTAAGTAGTCCATCGATTTGTTTCTATTTCTATTTACCTATATATGGTTTTGTCTGTCTATCTACCTATCCATGTATATTTTTCTATTTGTTACTTTGGTCATATAGCTCTTGTTTTTCACTGTATCTATTTATCTATCTATCTATCTATCTATATATCTATCTATATATCTATCTATCCATTGATTTGTGCTTGTAATTACATACCAAGCAGCTAGAATGTTGCCAGATTACAAAACTATAATATATATATAAGATTATAGGAAAATTTAAAGAGGCTGTTTCCTATATCTTAGAACACACACAAACACACACAAACACACACACACAAGCTCATTTCAAAAGTAGGATCATCACCTCACATTTGCCTTACATACACACATTGACAGACGCATACACAGACATACATACAGTATATACCATACGCACATGCGTGTACACACCTTACTTACTTAACCATAAAATAAATACTCACACACACCTGTAATTCTTCTTACCTATATATAATAATAATAATAACATTAACTGGGAAGCTTAACTCCTGTAAAGCAGGTGATTTAATTAAAATCTATAAAAACAAACAATTCTTATTATTTTAACCTTGTGTAGCAAGGTCACAACTCCTCGAATTACGTTCAGTACCAATTTACAGCTAGGTGAACTGAGGCTACCACGTGAAAGGAGACAAGCCCAAATTGTCCCCACCCGGTCGAGGATTCGAACCCCGGACCTCTCGATTGTGAGTCGAGCGCGAAAGGTGCTAAAATCGACAAACTAATGAGGCGAACGTCTAAAAATCTCAAAGCTAATAGTGGTAGACATGAGGGTGAAGGGGGTTTAGAATAACGACATACCTACCCTTAAGGGGGGTCACCTGTTTTTGTTTTCTCTTTCTCTCCTTTTCTATCTTTTTCTGACTTGTATCCATTCGGCACCATTCAGCCAACTGTTTTAAGATGTTTATCCCCATCCAGGTATCGATATCTTCTTGGCGAGCGATAGCGAGCCAGCATTGTATGGAGAAATCCGGCTTCGCCGGAGAAATTTTTCTATCGAAAAATGTACAAATTTAGCTTGCTTTAAACAAAAAACATATACAGTATATGCTGGCTCGCTACCGCTCACCATGAAACATATACAGTATATGCTGGCTCGCTACCGCTCACCATGAAACATATACATAAGAACATAAGAACATAAGAAAATGGGAGTCTGCAGAAAGCCGATTGGCCTAAGCAAGGCAGATCCCTGTCCCGCACAACCCCAATTACAAAGCCCAATTATAGGCTCAACACTCTAATACCCTGAGGATCATCTTACCAAACCGGTTAGAGATTAACGCAGGATTACGGGGGTCTGCAGAGCGCTGATTGACCCAACCCGGCTGATCCCCCTTCACACCCAACCCTTCTCGTCCATATGCTTATCCAATTTTTTCTTAAAGCTCCCTATCGTTCTTGATCCCACTATATCACTTGGTAGCCTATTCCACCCATCTACAACTCTGTTACCAAACCAATATTTGCCTATATCTTTTCTGAAACGAAATTTATCTAATTTGAAACCATTGGTACGAGTTCTTTCGCTATCACTGAGCTTTAGTACATTTGTCATGTCCCCTTTGTTAATCCCACTAACCCACTTGAACACCTCTATCATATCCCCTCTAACTCTGCGTCTCTCTAACGAATGTAAACCTAATTTCTTCAACCTTTCTTCATACGGAAAATTTCTAATATTATGGATCATTTTTGTCATTCTACGCTGAATTCTCTCCAATGAATCTATGTCCATTCTGTAATAAGGACACCAAAATTGGACAGCATAATCCATATGGGGTCTCACTAATGACAAGTAAAGTTTTAAGATAACATCAGCAGTTCTGTTACTCACACTCCTAGAGATGAACCCGAGAATCCTGTTTGCCTTATTACGAACGCTTATACACTGTTTTCTAGGCTTCAAATCATTGCTAACAAACACACCTAGATCTTTCTCGCAGTCTGAATTTTCTAATTCTAAATTAGCTAGTTTATATTTAACATTTGTTTGCATCTTCCCTATCTTTAATACCTTGCATTTATCAATGTTAAACTTCATCTGCCAATTTACTGACCATTCATGTAAGGTATCTAGATCCCTTTGGAGGCACTCTATATCGCTATCTGAATCAATTGATCTCCCCATTTTAGTATCGTCTGCGAATTTACTTATCCTACTAGTTATACCTAACAGTATATACAGTATATACAGTATATGCTGGCTCGCTACCGCTCACCATGAAACATATACAGTATATGCTGGCTCGCTACCGCTCACCATGAAAATATTGACACCTGGAAGGGGGTAAAAATCTTAAATCAGTAGGCTGAATGGAACCGAATGGATACAAGCCAAAGAGAGAGGGAGAGGAAGAGAAAAAAAGTTAGGTGGGTTCCCTTAAGACAACTGAACTGGTAGGACCGTTGACAGGTACCGCGTTTTCAAATCCTCGGGTCCTTGTGGGTAATACCAATAGCTTACCAGGGGCCAGCAAGGGCATTTAAGGGGGGATGGGCCGGTTTTATGGACCACTTTCTCCCTCATGTTTAGCCCCATTAGTTTTCAGATGTTAAGATGTTTGCCCCATTAGTTAGTCTATATTAAGACCTTTCGCTCCATTTCGTCGTCAATATTTAGACCTTTCGTGCTATTTAGGTGTCGATTTTTTCCCTGGCGAACGATAGTGAGCCTGTAATGTTGGAAGAATCGGCCTTCGGCCGGGACATTTTTCTACCGAAAAATGTACAAATTAATCTAGAAGGGGGATCTAATGGATTTTTTTTTTATAATTTGATGGAGGTCTAGGGAGGAAACTAGACAAATAATGAATACATCCAAAAATCGGCCAAAAAGTGAACCCCCCCCTTAACCCATTCACTACCAGTCACGACATTTACATTATGTTCTGGTAACTGTTAGACCATTATATCCAGCGCAGGAAGAACGTCTACCAATGAAAAGGCTACACAGTATCTCAGTTTATCCTGTTAACTACCTAGACGTCCTTCCTAAGCTGAATACAATCGTCTAATAGTTAGCAGATTATAATTAGGTCGTCACTGGTACTGAATTATTAGTTAAGATTAATTATGTTTCTATTTGTTGATCTTGGATGGCGTGGTTGAGTAAATATAAGCTTCTGAATCATGTCCACAAGCAGCTCTGCCTCTTGTCACGTGACCAAATCCCATCAGTGACCACGCCTATTGGCAGTAATGACAGTGCACATGTATTATATCAATCTATTGGCAGTTATGACAGTGCACATGTATTATATCAATCTATTGGCAGTAATGACAGTGCACATGTATTATATCAATCTATTGGCAGTAATGACAGTGCACATGTATTATATCAATCTATTGGCAGTAATGACAGTGTACATGTATTATATCAATCTATTGGCAGTAATGACAGTGTACATGTATTATATCAATCTATTGGCAGTAATGACAGTGCACATGTATTATATCAATCTATTGGCAGTAATGACAGTGCACATGTATTATATCAATCTATTGGCAGTAATGACAGTGCACATGTATTATATCAATCTATTGGCAGTAATGACAGTGTACATGTATTATATCAATCTATTGGCAGTAATGACAGTGCACATGTATTATATCAATCTATTGGCAGTAATGACAGTGCACATGTATTATATCAATCTATTGGCAGTAATGACAGTGCACATGTATTATATCAATCTATTGGCAGTAATGACAGTGCACATGTATTATATCAATCTATTGGCAGTAATGACAGTGCACATGTATTATATCAATCTATTGGCAGTAATGACAGTGCACATGTATTATATCAATCTATTGGCAGTAATGACAGTGCACATGTATTATATCAATCTATTGGCAGTAATGACAGTGCACATGTATTATATCAATCTATTGGCAGTAATGACAGTGCACATGTATTATATCAATCTATTGGCAGTAATGACAGTGTACATGTATTATATCAATCTATTGGCAGTAATGACAGTGCACATGTATTATATCAATCTATTGGCAGTAATGACAGTGCACATGTATTATATCAATCTATTGGCAGTAATGACAGTGCACATGTATTATATCAATCTATTGGCAGTAATGACAGTGCACATGTATTATATCAATCTATTGGCAGTAATGACAGTGCACATGTATTATATCAATCTATTGGCAGTAATGACAGTGCACATGTATTATATCAATCTATTGGCAGTAATGACGTGCACATGTATTATATCAATCTATTGGCAGTAATGACAGTGCACATGTATTATATCAATCTATTGGCAGTAATGACAGTGTACATGTATTATATCAATCTATTGGCAGTAATGACAGTGCACATGTATTATATCAATCTATTGGCAGTAATGACAGTGCACATGTATTATATCAATCTATTGGCAGTAATGACAGTGCACATGTATTATATCAATCTATTGGCAGTAATGACAGTGCACATGTATTATATCAATCTATTGGCAGTAATGACAGTGCACATGTATTATATCAATCTATTGGCAGTAATGACAGTGCACATGTATTATATCAATCTATTGGCAGTAATGACAGTGCACATGTATACAATCTATGGCAGTAATGACAGTGCACATTGTATATATCAATTATTGGCAGTAATGACAGTGCACATGTATTATATCAATCTATTGGCAGTAATGACAGTGCCATGTATTATATCAATCTATTGGCAGTAATGACAGTGCACATGTATTATATCAATCTATTGGCAGTAATGACAGTGCACATGTATTATATCAATCTATTGGCAGTAATGACAGTGCACATGTATTATATCAATCTATTGGCAGTAATGACAGTGCACATGTATTATATCAATCTATTGGCAGTAATGACAGTGCACATGTATTATATCAATCTATTGGCAGTAATGACAGTGCACATGTATTATATCAATCTATTGGCAGTAATGACAGTGCACATGTATTATATCAATCTTAAGAAGGGGTTATTTTACATTTATTGATTTATATTTTATTTTATTTGTATTATATACAGTATATATATATATATATATATACTGTATATATATATAATATATATAATATATATACCAATATATATATATATATATTATATATATATATATTGAGAATATATCACAAATACACGTGAGCCACTAAATGTTTCTAGTCTCTCAGTGGGGATCGAACCATCGACCATCAGGATGATAGCCGACGCATTAATCAATTACACCACGGCAGTCTAAAAGACACTCAGCCTTCTATCCTATTTATGTTAGGGAGAAGGGAAACCCACTAGGCGAATATATTTCAATTCAAACCTAGTTGTAGGATCCATATTTCCAGAATACCATACACGGATTTTTGAGTGTCCCGACGCAACTCGGGTAGAAATTGATTTCATTTAATTCTAACCCACAAAGCTTGAGAGTTACAAATATTGAGAATTCTCAATATTTGTAACTCTTATGGTAACTCTATGGTATTTGCCTCATTTCTTTGCCAATATTAAGACCTTTCGTGCCATTTAGGTGTCGATTTTTTTCCTGGCGAGCGATAGAAAGCCTGTATTTGAAGTGGAATCGGCCTTCGGCCGGGAAATTTTCTACCGAAAAATGAACAAATTTATATCGAAGGGGGGTCTTGTGGGTGTTTTTTTAAGTTTGATAAAGATTTAGAGAGCAAACTAAACCCCTTCCTTAAACCATTGAACCAAACCAGTAAATTATGCTGCACAATACCGTCTGAGCACCCTTAATCTATTTTTGTATTACTTTCACCACAACACCAAACACCTCCAATGAAATTAATGAAAGTATATATATGATCCACAAGAATTCGAACCCGGGTTATCACACACAGATTTTTAGACACCTTAACCATTACACCACCAGGACGGTTAAAGGTTTATGCACACGCCTACGACTTATTATCCATTCTCGAATACTGGATAGTAATCTACTCATGTTCATATTCCCACCGTGCTATGGTAGCCTAATGTTTAAGTGAGAGGAAAGAATATTCATGGGGCACAGATCATATAGACCGGCCTCGCTACGAAATATCCCTGAACCTACTGATAATCTATTTTTTATTAATTTCACCACAACACCAAACACCTCCAATGAAATTAATGAAAGCATATAATTATATGATCCACCAGGATTCGAACCCGGGTTATCACACAAAGGAAGATGTTGAGTTTGCACTGTCAGTAATAATAGGTACGAGAAGGATAATAAAAGTGTCCATAATAGTCTACCCATTTATAGGTATATTGGTAGTAATAAATATAATACAATAATAAAGAGGTATATCACCATAAATTTTCCCAATTATTTTATATATATTGTATGCCCTTCTTTATTTACATACATACATGCATTCATACATAGATACATACATACATACATACGTACATACATACATACATACATACATACATACATATTACATGCATACATCTCTCCTTTCTCAGAAATCTCCATCTTAAGAGATTTCAACGTTCACCACGCCAATGGCTCTCCTTTCATTCCACTGACCATCCAGGTAAACAAATCTACAACTTTTCTATCCTAAATGACCTAGAGCGGTTGGTTCAGCAACTTACCTGTATCCCAAATAGCTTCGGAGATCAGCCCAACACTTTCGACTTGTTTCTAACTTCTAAGCCTTCCGCTTTTACTGTCGATCTTTTCTGTCCTTTGGGCTCCTCAGTCCAAAAACTTATCTCTGTCACCTGTCCTATCTCTCCAGTATGGCTACCCGATTCTCCCAGCCGGCGGTGCTTGTGGCACTTTGGCGCTGCCGGCGGTGAGGCTCTTTGGCAGTACTTCTTTGACTTCCCATGGAATTATTTTTACTTCAGTGGCCGGGGACCCTTGGAGAGTGCTGAATGCATTACCGAAGTAATCCTCTCGGGCATGGAGACATAAATTTAATTTTCTTTCACTCAGACTAATGCAAAAAAAAATTGGTTTACTCACGCTTGTTCTACTGCTGTCCACAATAAGGAGAAAACTTTCAAAGAGTACCGTCGCCAAATCTGGTTTTCGATTCACCAAACACTCTTCCATCAATAATATATGCACTGAACTATCTAACTCTAGCTCTTCCCAAGCTTTCTGGCATCTAGTCAAAAACCTCTCCAACAATTTTACTTCCTCATCTTTCCCTCCTCTTCTCCACTCTGATGGCACTTGTTCCTTTGACAATGCTGAACTCTTCGCTCAAACTTTCGCTAGAAACTCCACCTTGGATGATTCTGGTGCTATTCCTCCCTCCATCCCCTTCTCTCATACTTATGCCTAATATCCTAATTTCTTACTACCCTCCCTGGTCTTGATACTAAGAAGGCATACGGTCTGGATGGTCGGAATGGGACAATTGGGCGCTGCCATTCGGGCGCCGGCGTTTAGGCGAGGCCGTTTGAGCGCCAAGCCTATTTGGCGCCAGCCCATTTGGCGACGGACATTTTGGCGCCAATATCAATTTACAGGCTCGGAATAGTGTAACAAAGCCAGTACACATAGCTAAATATGTTGGCCGTCAAAACAGACAAGGGAATGGAAGGCGACATCCTCTATTTCACCCCGAGATTGGAACCTTCATCAGCGAACATTAACCCGTTGTGTACCGGCGACGACTTTTGTATTTTATTCTAGCTATATTTAGACGATTTAGTGCAGTTTAAGAAGGATATGTGGTAGTAAAAAGGGTTAAGTGAGACAGTTCGAAGCCTGTTAATTGCTGGAGGCCCTTTGTAAACTGAATAAAATCGTCTAATCGTAGCCAGAATAAAGTTAAAAGGACGACATCGGTACAGAAGGGGTTAAATGGGGAAGACCGTACAAACAATCATACTGAAGCAGCCCACCGCCGATGGCAATATGAACTTGGTATGCAGCATCCCACCATATGGAAATTAATTGATGGCTTACGTAAAGTACAGAAAGGAAGAGATGCATATTATGAAAGATTACTAGCTGGTCATGAACCACCACAAAAACTAAAGAAGTATAGAGATGCAGACAGAAGAATACATGAAACTTTTCTTAAATTTGAAAACATTAGTGCTATCGAGTACCTAAGGAGCTTTTCCCATAACTACCAGATGAACTAAATCAAGCTGCATTCCTGATTTTAGTTTTTATGTTGTTTAATAGAGATACATTTGTTTTAATATCTAGATAAATTTCCAATAAAGTTATATTACAGTTCTAACTTTTTTTTTTAAATGTCCACCTTTGCATGGTAATAAATCAACATATTACACATATTACATATTATATATTATATATTTTACTGGCGCCCGAACGTCTGGCTCCAAAAAGTCTTGGGCCAAATCGGTTGGCGCCGAAAGGGCCGTGCCAAAACGTTGGTGCCCAAATGGCCACGCCAAAACGTCCCTAACCCCTGGAGGGTGTTCCTTAAAAACTCTGTCTGTGTTTCTCCTCTAATGTCTTCCCTTCTTGCTGCAAGTTTATGCTCATTCAACCTGTCCCAAAGAAGGGTGACCGCTCTCAATCCTCCAATTACTCTCATTTCTTGCATATCTAAAGTTTTTTAAACTATTCTTACTTCAAAATGTATTAAGCATTTTTCTTCTCATAATCTACTCTCAGATCGCTCAGATCTTCCTTAGGGGTTGCTCTTCTTTCATATCTTACTAACTCTTGGTCATCCTCCTTTCGGGACTTTGGTGAAACCTTTTCTATTGCACTAGACGTCTGGCAAAAATCTATAATTTTAAACTACCCTTCTTCGATTTCTAACTTTCCATCTGTGCCTTTATCTCTAATTTCGTTTATGGCCATTCCATAGCTGCAGTTGTTGACGGCCGTCGTTCAATCCCTCATTATATCAACTCCGGTGTTCCACAGGATTCTGTCCTATCTGCAATTCTCTTTCTAATATTCATAAAATTAATGATCTTCTCTACTGTATCTCCAGTTCTATCCATTCATATGCTGACGACTCTACCTTACACTATTCAATTAGTATAATAATAATGTATACACCACTATTGTCCAACACCATATGGCACCACACACACTTTAGACTTGCGGGCGCCTCTGGCACCCAGGCCTGTGGAGGCAGCAAGTCCATCAGTTCACACCAGACTCTCACATAACCAACCAGCGTCTCGGCGCTCCTGTAATCAACCCTAGCTAATAAAGGATTGAAGAGTACTGGTGTTATATCTCCATTCATCTTTATTATATGGCGCAGTGTATATCAGTATCTGAACCTACATGGAGAACCTGCACTACCTAGCTGAGGCTGCAGCTGCTGTGGAAGCCGGCTTGCCGCCATGCGGTCCCTACCCTGCTACATCTACCTCCCAACCGGTCGAGCCTTCATTGCCCGATGCCCTGTCTCCATACCCATCCATCATCTACTTGAATGAAAGGATCGATGCCCTCCAATCGAGTATTGCCACCTTTCTACAGCATCACCAGGACCAGCAGCCTCCACAACTACAACATCGCCCCGCGACAGCTCCACCACCGCCCCACCAGGATCTACAACATCGCCCCGCGACAGCTCCACCACCACCCCGCCAGGATCTCCAGCCCCACCAGCCTCTACAACATCAGCCACAGGCCAGTAATGTTATCCACCAGGCTGACCCATCCTTTGCCTCACACCCCACCAGTGATACTCTTATTCATCCCTCTACACAGACACCCACACCTCATACATCTCCCCATGTCTCAGTGCCCCACCATATGCCAGTTCCCCATGTCTCAGTGCCCCACCATATGCCAGTTACCCATGTCTCAGTGCCCCACCATATGCCAGTTACCCATGTCTCAGTGCCCCACCATATGCCAGTTATTCCCCACATGTCTTTGTTACATATGAACATGACTGATCCCCTTACCCACCCTATCAAGAGCGAACATCCCACACCCTCCCCATCTGACGGCCAGGCCCACACTGGTGTCGGTAGCGACGGTCGGTATTATGGCGGCCATTATGCCCCCCCTGGCTATCGAACGGCTGGAACCAACCCTCACGGCGCAGCCTCTTATGCGCATGACGTCACCCATCACACGACGGCCCCTCCCCTTGGATATCGTACGGCGGGCACCAACCCTCACGGCGCAGCCACTTATGCGCATGACGTCATCATACCACCACCACCTCAAGTCCCTTCCTACCCCGCCCAGCCACGCGCCGCCCCGCCCCGCCGGGCTGCCCCTACGCGGCCCCAGGCCGCTTTACATATGCCGGGACACGCCCTACGCAAATTCTGGGCTGCTAGGGAGGTCTACAAACGGCTCATCCTTTTACCACCTCACGAGGCTACCATCGAGCTCTACCAGACGTGCGACCCTGCCCTTCAGAGCGCCATATTTGCTCACAATCAGGCGTTCTCCTCATTGCCAGAAATCGACCTAGCAACTCTCATCACACAACTCGTCCATCGACAACGGAACCGCGCAGCCGCTCGCCACCACTTCCGGTCTCTCCTCCAACAACCTACTGAACAGATCCGGGACTACGTCACACGTATTACGGAGGCCACTTTGGACTGTGGCTTTACCTGCCCCTGTTGCCACACTGATGTCTCTGACGAACACATACGGGACCAGGTGACTATCGGGATTAGTGATTCGTCCCTTCAGCAAGATGTTTTAACTAAAGACCGCACCCTACCTACCTTACAAGATGTTATCAACTACTGTGTGGGGTTCGAATCTGCGGCACTCGATCAGACGGCAATGCAACCGGGGGTACATGCTGTGAAATCACCATACCAGCGTCTCAAGAGTACTTACCCCCGCCCCGCCCCTATCCAGCCCCCCGCCCAACCCACTCAGTCCCCGTCGCCCGCCCCACCACCTCCCCACGTCGGCCCCACTTCATCTCCCACACGTTGCTCCGGGTGTGGCCTATCTTCACATTCACAAGCCCAACGATCTTCGAAGTGTCCTGCATGGGGCAAGACCTGCACGGCGTGTAATAAACCTAACCACTTTGCCAAGGTTTGTAAATCCACCTCTTCCCAGTGCAGTGGGTGCGGCCTATCCACACACTCTCGAGCCGAACGCCCATCCAAATGCCCTGCTTGGGGCAAGACCTGCCCGTCGTGCAACAAACTCAACCATTACTCCACAGTTTGTCACTCCACGCCCTCACCTTCATCCGCGGCTGTTATCATTGGTACTATCAAACAGGCTGTTAACAAACCACCACCCGCACGGCTCCCCTCCTTGCCCATTACCATTTCTACTGCCATGTCGCCCCACTCTCGCCCCACCAGCGTCACGGCCCACCCTGACACAGGCGCCCAAGTATCTGTGGCTGGTTTGCAATTACTACGGGCACTGAGCCTCCAACGCCACCACCTACAGCCTACTCACCAACGGATCACGGCCGTGGGGGATCACACTCTCCAGGTCCTGGGTTATATGCCGACTACCATTACCGCCACCGACGTTGCCGGCACCCCCTACACTACTGATGATGATATTTTTATTATTCAGGCACAGTCACCGTTATTTATTAGCATTTCAGCTTGTAGGGCACTACATATCATCCCTCCCGACTTCCCCACACCTACCCCCTGCATGGCCGGCCACACAGCCCAACCACCACCCACCTTGACCAGGACCCCTCCACCACACCGGCCCACTTCCCTCCCCTTCCCACCTAACGACCTGCACCTGTCTGACCTTCGTGACTGGTTCTTGTCACAGTTTGCGTCTTCAGCATTCAACACCACCAGCGGCCCACTCCCCATGATGTCTGGCCCTCCCATGCACGTCCACATCAAACCTGGCGCATCCCCACGTGCCGTGCACACCCCTGCCCCTATACCACATCATTGGAAGGCCCAGGTCAAGGCAGATCTCGACAGGGACGTCGCACTGGGCATTATTGAGCCTGTCCCCATCGGTACCCCTACTACCTGGTGTTCTAGGATGGTGGTGGTCGCCAAGAAAACTGGACAACCCCGCCGTACAGTTGACCTGCAGGCACTCAACCACGCCTGCCTTCGGGAGACACATCACACCCCGAGCCCATTCAACTTGGCCCAATCCATCCCTGCAGGCACTCGTAAGACGGTCTTAGACGCCTGGAATGGATACCATGCTGTTCTACTCGACGAATCCAGCAGGGAGGCTACGACTTTTATCACGGAATTTGGCCGTTACAGGTATATCAGGCCCCCTCAAGGTTACTTGGCAGCTGGCGACGCCTATACCCGACGCTTCGACGCAATCATACAGGCTGTCCCTCGTAAGGTGAAGTGTGTCGACGACTCCCTTTTGTGGGACTCTTCAGTCGAGGAGGCATTTTGGCACACTTTTGATTACCTGGTCCTCTGTGCAACCAACGGTGTCACTTTCAACCCTGACAAGTTTACCTTCGCCGCCCCTTCAGTTGACTTCGCCGGACACACCATCACAGACACTGGAATTAAGCCATGCACGTCCATGATTAAGGCCATCCGTGACTTCCCCACGCCCACAGACATCACGGGAGCCCGGTAGTGGTTTGGTCTCGTTGAACAGGTCGCCTGGGCCTTCAGCATCAAACCGGAAATGGCGCCCTTCCGGGAACTTGTGCAGTCCAAAACCCCCTTCCACTGGGATGAGGCACTCGACCGTACCTTTGCCACATCTAAGGACCACATCACACACCTGGTTGAGGAAGGTGTCTGCTCCTTCGAGATCGGCAGACCCACGTGCCTCGCCACAGACTGGAGCAAAACCGGCCTTGGCTTCCTCCTACTCCAACAACATTGTTCCTGCCCCACCGCATCTGCCCCCACCTGTTGCAAGGTCGGTTGGAAACTTATCTTCGCCGGCTCCCGTTTCACCACACCTGCGGAGTCCCACTACGCACCCGTCGAAGGCGAGGCTTTAGCAGTGGCTGACGCCCTTGACAGATGCAGAATGTTTGTCCTGGGCTGCCCTGACCTCGTCGTCGTCGTGGACCACAGACCTCTACTGCACATCCTTAACGACCGGTCCCTTGACAGCATACCAAACCCTCGCCTGTTCAAGATTAAGGAACGTACCCTACGATACCAGTTCATCATTCAACATACGCCTGGCAAATGGCACCGCGGCCCCGACGCTGTCTCCCGCTACCCGACCAGGCCCTCCGCGGACGCCCATGATGTGCATAGTGCGGCCGCCAGCGAGCTCGATATCCACTCCGTTGCCTTGGCCTCCCTCACCATGCTCGCCACCATACCTGACCCAGTTGTATCATGGTCTGACCTTAAATCTGCCGGCCAACAAGACAGCGAGTATACCTCCCTTCTTCAGACCATCCCCGAGGGCTTCCCGGACTCCAGAGAGGCGACCGCCCCACAACTACGACAGTTCTGGGGTGTTAGAGACCGCCTCACTTCCGTCGACAGGGTAGCCCTCATGGATCAACGACCAATCATCCCCCATCATCTTCGGTCCAGAGTTCTCGAGGCCCTTCACTCAGCTCATCAGGGTATGACTGGCATGAAGGCCTGTGCACGTGCGAGCGTTTACTGGCCAGGTATTGACAAGGCCCTACGCAACTGCCTGGATACCTGCAACTACTGCCGCGCCGACGCCCCGTCCCAGCCGAAAGAGCCACTCATGTCATCTGATCCACCCCAATGGCCATACGACCAGGTAGCCGCCGATTTTTTTCAGCACCAGGGCAAACACTACCTGGTCTACGTCGATCGCTTCTCCAGCAATGTCCACATCTTCTACCTGCCACCAGGTAAATGTGATGCTCACCACCTCATCTCGGCGTGCTGTACCCTCTTCACCCACTACGGAGCACCCCGGGTACTGGCGAGCGATGGTGGGCCCCAGTTCACAGCCGGGGACTTCCAAGAATTCCTGGCACATTGGGGTGTGTCACAGCGAGCGAGTCAGCTCTGCGTTCTACCTCAGTCTAATGGCCGCGCCGAGCTGGCTGTTAAAGCAGCCCGCCGCATCATCGCGGACTGTACATCCCCCACTGGCTCTCTAGACAACAACGCCGCAGCCCGCACCCTCCTCCAATACAGGAACACACCCCTCTCGACCATTGACAAGTCACCAGCAACTCTCTTCGGCAGGACCCTCCGGGACCACGTCCCCTGCAATCCTGCACTTCTCCACCTCCACCCCCACTGGGTTCTCTCGGCCGACTCGTGAGGCAGCCCTTTTTCACGTAACGCTGCCCTAGCCACATACTAAAATGCT
The DNA here is from genome assembly GCA_032716605.1 of Paralithodes platypus. Classification (NCBI taxonomy): domain Eukaryota; kingdom Metazoa; phylum Arthropoda; class Malacostraca; order Decapoda; family Lithodidae; genus Paralithodes; species Paralithodes platypus. The sequence goes on from CM064490.1 coordinate 19,749,637, forward strand.
TCAGCCCGGCCTTTTATCGGTGATCGGGTCTCGTCCAGAACCAGGGGGGCAACAACCCGACACGGTGGAACAAGACTGCACTGTAGGAGGTGCATCCACACCGCCAGTATACCATCCGGGTGGATGGGTCGGGGCGAGCCACACTCCGCAACCGCCGCTTCCTACGACAGCTTCGTCTACCGCCCTCCACTCAACCTACACCGCCCGACTCCACCATCGCCTCGTCGGACGCCAATAGGGGGGGGGGGGAGATATAATAATAATGTATACACCACTATTGTCCAACACCATATGGCACCACAGACACTTTAGACTTGCGGGCGCCACTGGCACCCAGGCCTGTGGAGGCAGCAAGTCCTTCAGTTCACACCAGACTCTCACATAACCAACCAGCGTCTCGGCGCTCCTGTAATCAACCCTAGCCAATAAAGGATTGAAGAGTACTGGTGTTATATCTCCATTCATCTTTATTATATAGTTTTCCAGAATGCGCCAGCAAGCAATCACTCAAAAACTCACAGGATGAAGCCATAGAACAATTATCTTCCGGGCAGGAGTGGTGTATCCGTAGTCTTTCCACAGTAGGGTAAAACAAAACATAAACTTTATTTGTATGTAACATGTGTGATGCACATAAATAAAAGGGGATGTGTCGGATGGTTGAAAGCCACAGTTGCTCGCACGTTTGGGGCTAGCAACACATATTATGAAAAACATGTATCCTCCTTCATTCACTGCCCCCCCCCCCCCCCCTTCACTCACTCAACCCCACAATTTGCCGGAGGATAACAGGTTTTTCACAATACGTAGACGGAGGTCTTTTTAAAATAAATTATCTTCTGATCTAACAACCATTTCCAATTGAGGTAGAGAAAATGTTCTTACTTTCAATGCTTCCAAAACCCAATTTTTCCATCTGTCTACCCATCAAGAACTCCCAGAGGACTATCCCTTATATTCAACAATACAAAAATCAACCCTTCATCTTCTCTCAGTATTCTCAATGTCTCTTTCTCTTCTGATCTCTCTTGGAAAGAGCATATTGCCACTCTTGCTAAAACGGCTTGCCAGAAGCTGGGTGTGCTCAACTGCCTCTGGGGGTTCTTTACCCATGCACAACTTCTTGTTTTGTACAGAGGCACAGAGCATTCTTGTATTGAGCATTGTTAGCATGTGTGCGGAGGATCTGTTCACATAGCACTTCTAAACAAAGTAGAAAAGAAAGTTTTTCGTCTCATTAACTCACATCCACTCACCAATTCTCTGCAATCTCTCTCTCTCTCTCTCTTTGCTACAATGTTGCATCTCTCGCACTATTCTATCGCTATTACAATAACCAGTGTTCCTCAGAGCTCTCTCAGTGTATACCACCTCCCTTACGTAGGGTACGTAGTACCCGTCTTGCAACACAATCCCAGCCCTACTTTGTGCAACTCTCCAACCCAAGAGTGAAACGATCCTCCCAATCTGTCTTCTATTCAACAGCTGAGTTCTGGAACTCCGTGTGTCCAGACATTTTGGTTCAAACATTCCTTGCTTTTGGCCCTGTCATTCTGTCTACTCTTGGGGTGGCACTCGTCACAGGCATGTCTGCCTTCTGTCTCCCTCATGCACATAGAAAATAAAATACATACAAACATACATACAGTACATGTATACATACATACATTAAAACAGGAAAGAGACAAGCCATCAAATGTATCCGTAGATGGGACTTGACAACAGTCCGCTCACACCAGGTCACTATTTACTGATAGGTCAACAGCTAATAGATGAGCCATAATACCTACACACCCATTTGAATCTGTATCAATCCCAACGAGACAATACAATGCTTTGTTATATCCCAGAGGCTTCACAACTTTAAAATTACTAATTTATCTTGAAAGGGGATTCTTGAGAGTAGTTTTTCTTTTAAGGTTGATAGAGGTCTATGGAGCAAACTAAAAACCTCCTATCGATTTGAGAAAAACAGAAGACATGAAGAAATAGAGAAATAAAAGGAAACCTAAAAACAGAAGACATGAAGAAATAGAGAAATAAAAGGAAACCTAAAAAAAAAAAAAAAAAAAAAAAATACTGGAAACCAAATATTCAGCCTTTTAATAGTCGAGGACGTTTTAATAGTCGAGGACGTTTTAATAGTCGAGGACGTTTTAATAGTCGAGGACGTTTTAATAGTCGAGGACGTTTTAATAGTCGAGGACGTTTTAATAGTCGAGGACGTTTTAATAGTCGAGGACGTTTTAATAGTCGAGGACGTTTTAATAGTCGAGGACGTTTTAATAGTCGAGGACGTTTTAATAGTCGAGGACGTTTTAATAGTCGAGGACGTTTTAATAGTCGAGGACGTTTTAATAGTCGAGGACGTTTTAATAGTCGAGGACGTTTTAATAGTCGAGGACGTTTTAATAGTCGAGGACGTTTTAATAGTCGAGGACGTTTTAATAGTCGAGGACGTTTTCTTACTTTATTCAGGTTATTAGACTATTTTACTCGGGTTTGGAAGGCCATCTAGGAATCAGATCGGTAAAGTTTATCTCAATAAAATTTACGACTTCCGAAGGTCCTACCTAAACTTAATATAAATCGTCAACAATTAGCTAAAATAATAGGAAGTAACGCATACTCAAATACTGAAAGGGTTAACAGCTACTATTATATAAATAAGCCTCTTAATTTCGACTAGGCCGAGCAAAATTTGAATAAACCGTCTGCAATTAGTCTTCTTCAGACTTCAGTAACAGATACTAAAAAAAGGTATAATTGACAACCCAGACAAAATAACCCATTCAATACAATAGCATAAATATTTAATAATTATAATGGCTTATATCAAATTACTGTATTTAGTTTATGAAGTATCTCTGTGAAGTGAAGGGGTAAAGCCTATCTAAAAATAATCCATTAGCTCTCCAACACTGTAAAAGGTCAAGGGTATAAAAGTCTCATGTAAAGGTAATAACATTATAAGGTATACTGATAGCGATTTATCTTTATGCATTTAGGTTATACGAGTTTACTTCAAGGTTGTATTATTATGGAAAATTCAATTACAATTTTCATAGCCATATTTTTAACAATGCAGTTCGTCCCTATAATTAATAAACTTGTCTAATAACAGTCAGAATAATATGAAAGGCTGCGTCATTCATGGTACACTCGGATGCCATAGTTTCCAGCCCACCCATAAATAGTCATGGACTTCACCTAATTGTAATTATGGAAGTATATTTCTGAAAACGAATTTAAGAATATAATTTTGTATACATCTATTACAAAACTATATACACTATTTATTGAAAAGCAAGTTCCCCACAAAAATCAATCCAGATATTTAAAATTGCATAAAGAAAAACATATAGGGGTCCACGAATTCTTATAAGTGGGCAAGAGACTATGGCATCTGAGTGTGCTCTGTAAACAATTATGTATATAAAAATTGTAATTAAAGTGTCCAGTTTACTATACCCTTCCCTTATAAAGGTATATTGCTATAGTCCACTCATTATAAGTAGGCCAGAATCGTGACCCCTAACCTCTGTAACTCAAAAAGGGCTACAACAAATGGGTTGTAAATTTCCACACCTATCCCTTGGCTGACTCATCCTAAATGGTAGATATATTAGCTCGATTACTCTAATCGTTTAGGAGTTATAGAAGTTAATGGTCAAGATTTTTGGCCTACATAATATTACAATATAAGAATTGCAAGGTAAATCACTATATTCTATTTTGTATTAATGTCACTCCAACACCAAACACATCCAATTAAATTAATGGAAGCATGTGATCCACCGGGATTCGAACCTGGTTACCACACACAGATTTGTAAAGACCCTAACCATTAAACCATAAAGACAGTTAAAGGTTTATGCACAAGCCTGCGCCTTATTATCCATTCTCAAATACTGGATAATAATCTAATCATGTGCATATTCCCAACTGCGCTATGGTAGCCTAATGGTTAAGTGAGAGGAAAGAATATTCATGGGGCACATTTCTTATAGACCGACCTCGCTACGAACTACCCCTGCACCTACTGATAATCTATATTTGTTTTCATTTAACTCCAACACCAAACACCTCCAATGAAATTAATGAAAGCATATCAATACATTATACTACAAACACCTTACATACTACACTAACTTTTCCAAAGAACAATTATATTTTTAAAAACCTGGACCCGCCTCGGAGTCCCCAGGGGATAGGGACCAGAAATGCCCCTATCAGTCTGTCCCCTGGTAACAACTCGCCAAAATGCTCTGGACCACCACCTTCTACTCTTACTATTAATTTCTGTAACATTCGTGGCCTTTCCTCTAACTTCCACTCTGTGGAACACCACCTCTCCTCTGCCATCCCTCTTTCTCTTTCTCACCGAGACACAGTTGTCTGAGACTACTGACAACAAACCGTTCTCTGTATCCTCCTACTATCTCTATCCTCAGTTTCGAGCCAAAGGTGGATGTTGCGTCTATGTACGCAACAATCTTGCTTTCTCTCGTATTCCCAACTTAGATTCTTCTGAATTCTCAACTCTATGGCTAAAGTTTTCTTGTCATTCTCAAAATAAATATTTCTGCGCTTTCTATCTCTCTCCTAATTCTACTGACTATCCAAAATTCTTTGACTATCTAACTTCTAAAGTGGAACACATCCTATCCATTTCTCCTTTCGCAGAAATCTCCATCTTAGGAGATTTCAATGTTCACCACCACTAATGAATCTCCTCTGTTTCCACTGACCAACCTGGTGAACAAGCCTACATCTTTTCTATCTTAAGTTACCTAGAGCAATTAGTCCAGCAACCCACTCGTATACCGGATCGCTTCGGAGATCGGACCAATATTCTTGACTTATTTCTTACCTCTAACCCTTCTGCTTATACTGTAAATCTGTTCTCTCCTTTGGGCTCCTCCGACCATAAACTAATATCTGTCACCTGTCCTGTCTCTCCAGTACAGCCACCCGATCCTTCCAACTGGCGGCGCTTGTGGCACTTTGGTGCTGTCAACTGGGAGGCTCTTCGGCAGTACTTCTTTGATTTCCCATGGAATTACTTTTGCTTCCGTGGCCGGGGACCCTCGGAGAGTGCTGAACGCATTACCGAGGTAATCCTCTCGGGCATGGAGGCATACATTCCATTTTGTTTCTGTCAGTCTAATGCAAAAAATTCTTGGTTTACTCACTCTTGTTCTACTGCTGTCCGCAACAAGGAGGAAGCATTCAAACGGTACTGATGCCTTAAGGGACAACACACGCTCCGACACAAAACAATAAACAAAAAAGCAAATATTATATCTTTCATCTCGATACTTTTAGGGTATAATCAAATTATCAATGCCGACTTTGTGGGAGCATGAGAATGTGGTACGTCATGACATCATGACGTCACGACGTCATGATGTCATGATGATGTCACAACTTCCTGCGGTCTTATTATTTGTCCTAGAGACACCTGCTGTTACATGTAAATACTCGAATACCATACGAAGAGAGTGTAATTTCGTTTTTCTTAAAATTTCCAATACATCATGAGATACCGAGGTCATAAAATGTACGTCGTGCGCGACGTCGCGACGATCGCAATTGTGTTTAATAAAATTCCCCCTGATACTCAAGTTTTTCACTTTATCGAGAAAAACAAAATTACACAAAGGCAAAACCAATATGTGTTAACATGAGCGTTTACAAGCAGCTCCAATACAATACAATGGAGTAGTTACACTTGAAAGTTGCCAATATATGATTGTGGGAAATCACAGACGAAAGTAAAATATATATAACATCTCAATTATTTGGTGGCGTATCATGGAAAAATGGCTAATTACTCATAAAAACTAAGTTTTCTGATTTAGGTATTAGAAGAAAACGTAAACTAGCCAGTAATTTAGGGTAAACTAGGATTTTTCTATATGTAACCTCTTATAATAGGTGTATGTCAGTGTTTTTGGGGGGGAGGGGGAGGGGGTATTGATGTCATAGTGATGTCATATAGGTGTTTATGCCCTTTTATGTTATTCTCCATTGTTGAAAGAAGCATTTTAGACCCCCCCCCCAAAAAAAAAAAAAATCATGACATTTTAATTGTGTGGGGGGGAGGGGATGTAATATGATTGTTTATGCCCTCCTATGCTATTCTCCTATGTTGAAAGAAGCATTTTGAAAAGAAAACAAAAATCATGAAATTTTGGGCTGGGGGGGTGTGTAGTCCCCTTAAGACTCAAGAATCTCATACTTCCTATGTTTCTGCCTGGAATCAAGGAAATCTGTTCTTCGACTTGCCAAACACTCTTTCATCAATAATAAATGCACTGAACTATCCAACTCTAGCCAAAAACCTCTCCAACAATTTTTCTTCCTTGTCTTTCCCTCCCCATTTCCACTCTGATGGCACAATCATCACTTCTTCCTCTGACAAAGCTGAACTCTTCGCTCAAACTTTTGCTAGAAACTCCACCTTGGATGATTCCGGTGCTATTCGTCCCTCTCCACCCACCTCTCTCCTACTTATGCCTAATATCCTAACCTCTTCTAAAGATGTATTTTCTACCCTCTCTGGGCTTAATACTAAGAAGGCGTAAGGTCCGGACGGTGTTCCTCCTGTTGTACTCGAAAACTGTGCTTCCGCGCTGATTTCCTGCCTAGACAAACGAAAAAGTTATATTTGGGTATGCTGGTCTTCTGCTGTTTGTCGGTATATTATCTTTTTTTGTCTGTTCTCCAGTATGGTCGAAAGTAATGCTTATGTTTTTTCCTGGTGTGGGTGGTAGAGTGGTGTTGATGGTGGCAATTCTGGCTTCCCGGGTGTTAGTGCGTAGTGGGGCAAATTTGAATTTGGAACGGCTATTGTCTTCGTCTTTTACCTTCGTCTTCTTATTCGTTCTGGGTGGTGATATTGGTGATTTGTTCTTGTGTTGGTGCGAGTTTTCCTTCTCCTGCTGTTGTGGCCTTTTCTTATTCCTTGTTTATCCTTTGTTTGTCCAGGGTGTGGTGGTTTGTGGCATTCTCGTATCTTCTCTTGGATTGTTGATCTTCACATGCATTCTTTCCGTTTTCTCCAATGTGGTTTTTTCTCTGCTATCCTTGCTTTTCTCTTTAGTTTCTCCTTCCGTCTCTCGGCTTCGTTTTCCTTGTATTGTCGTTGTGGTATGGTGGTGATCTCGATTTCGGGTATTTTAATTGTATATACCCGTTTTATACCTTTTTTATACTATTGATTTGTATAGTGTTACCTCTAGCAATCAAATCCATTATAGCTTGCTCATTTAACTCCTTGATTCCCAAAGGTCCTTCCTAAATTGAATAAATTAGGCTAATGATGGCCAGAATATAATTAAGTAGTGTAATCGTGGTTGAAGGGTTAACACACATTATTTAACAGTTGAACCACTTCTGTACCGGTGACGTCTTTTTTAATGTGATTATAGTTATATGTAGACGATTGTGTGCAGTTTAATGTGATTATAGTTATATGTAGACGATTGTGTGCAGTTTAATGTAATTATAGTTATATGTAGACGATTGTGTGCAGTTTAATGTGATTATAGTTATATGTAGACGATTGTGTGCAGTTTAATGTGATTATAGTTATATGTAGACGATTGTGTGCAGTTTAATGTGATTATAGTTATATGTAGACGATTGTGTGCAGTTTAAGAAGGATCTGTGGTAGTAAAGTGGGTTTCGTGAGAGAGTTCCAAGCTTTTTAATTTCTGGATCCATTCAGCCCCATTCAGCCTACTGTTTTAAGACGTTTACCCCCATCCAGGTGTCAATATTTTCCTGGCGAGCGGTAGCGAGCCAGTATATATATATATATTTTTTGACAGCAAGCTAAATTTGTACATTTTCCGATAGAAAAATTTCTTCGGCGAAGCCGGATTTCTCCATACAATGCTGGGTCGCTATCGCTCGCCAGGAAGAAATCAACACCTGGATAATGAATAAAATCGTCTAATAGTAGCCAGAATAAAGTTAAAAGGACGGCTCCGGTACTGAAAGGGTCAAGGGGTTGAATTTGCGTGATTTGTTTTCCCTATGTAATAATAGTGAGATGGCCTGTGTGATACTTCTGCCTCACGATAGGGATGTATGGCAGTATATTGGGGTCACCTGCTCCACGGAGCCTAGCTACCTCCGCGGAGGGTCCGAGGTCCACGTAATTTTAGAGATGGAGTATGAAATTTGAATATTTAAGTTAATTACTCGGTTTTAATACATAAACAAGTGTATAAAATTACAAATTATTTTATTTTCATGCATTAAAGTAGAAAAGATTACTAATAAATAATATATATAATGGTGAAAATAGCGTTTGTTTAGCGTACGTCGTCTGCCGAGTCTTCGCCATGTAAACAAAAGATTTGGTCAATGACTTATTGACTTTATTATGATCTAAAACACATACTCCTCCCATATTAGTGCAAAGGAACTTTGGTCAATATTTACGAGCCGAGCCGCACCACAGCTGGGATCTCATTTACAATGGTAGTTTTGGGTTCCTATCATGTTATGCTTCATTGCTATATAATTTTTATCCACCAGAAAATATTTTGTTTTGGCTTTTTTTTTTTTTTTTTTTAGCATTAACCTAACCAAAAAACCTAACCTAACCTAACCAAAAAGCCTAACCTAACCTAACCTAATAGCCCCCAAATACATTTAGGTTAGGTTAGGTTAGGTTTTTTGGTTAGGTTAATGCAAACAAATAAAAATAAATCAATAAAGCCAAGATTTTTTTTTTTTTATGCATGAAGATAAAATAATATGTAATGTTATACACTTGTTTATGTATTAAAACCGAGTAATTAACTTAAATATTCAAATTTCATACTCAATCTCTAAAATTACGTGGACCTCGGACGCTCCGCGGAAGCAGGTAGGCTCCGTGGAGCGGGTGACCCAAATATACTGCCATAGGGATGGTTCTAGTCTAGCTATCAACACGGTTAAGGGGGGTCACCGCCTTTTGTTTTCTCTCCTTTTCTCTTTCTCTGGCTTGTATCCATTCGGCCCCATTCAGCCAACTGTTTTAAGACGTTTATCCCCATCCAGGTGTCGATTTCTTCCTGGTGAGCGATAGCGAGCCAGCATTGTATGGAGAAATCTGGCTTCGCCAGAGACATTTTTCTATCGAAAAATGTACAAATATAGCTTGCTGTCAAAACAAAAATATATATATACTGTATATGCTGGCTCGCTACCGCTCGCCAGGAAATTATTGACACCTGGATGGGGGTAAACGTCTTAAAATTGTAGGCTGAATGGGGCCGAATGGATACAAGCCAAAGAGAGAGGGAGAGAAAGATAAAATAAGCGAGGTGGGCTCCCTTAAAACTTATATCACACGAGCACTGTTGCCCACAACTTTTTACCCTCAACACTGGTCTAGCAGCTTATGAGTTTTACATGTATGATCATTTTGTCACATAAAATAATCTATCTTCAGTCTAGTTTCCGATACCAGTGAAGAAGATCCCAGAAATGTTGACCATAGGAAGTTGACGATAATAGCTCTCATATGATACCGGTTTTATTTTTATTTTTTTGTATTTCTCTCATTTTCTCTCTTTCTCTGGCTTGTATCTATTCGGCCCCATTCAGCCAACTAATTTAAGATGTTTATCCCCATCTAGGTGTTGATTTCTTCCTGGCGAGCGATAGCGAGCCAGCATTATATGAAGAAATCCGGTTTCGCCGGAGACATTTTGCTATGGAAAAATTTACAAAATTAGCCTTCTGTCAAAAACGTTTGAAAAAAATGCTGGCTCGCTACCGCTCACCAGTAAAAAATTGACACCTGAATGGGGATAAACGTCTTAAAACAGTAGGCTGAATGGGGCCAAATGGATACAAGACAGAGAAAGAGAGAAAAGGAGAGAAAAAAGCAGGTGACCCCCCCCCCTTTAAAGTGTATACCGATGACTTTATATAACCTCGATGTGCAATATGGGATGTATAGGCATGATTGCTAAGAATACTGGTAGGTAAGTTTATATGTGCAATATGGGATGTATAGGCATGATTGCTAAGAATACTGGTAGGTAAGTTTATATGTGCAATATGGGATGTATAGGCATGATTGCTAAGAATACTGGTAGGTAAGTTTATATGTGCAATATGGGATGTATAGGCATGATTGCTAAGAATACTGGTAGGTAAGTTTATATGTGCAATATGGGATGTATAGGCATGATTGCTAAGAATACTGGTAGGTAAGTTTATATGTGCAATATGGGATGTATAGGCATGATTGCTAAGAATACTGGTAGGTAAGTTTATATGTGCAATATGGGATGTATAGGCATGATTGCTAAGAATACTGGTAGGTAAGTTTATATGTGCAATATGGGATGTATAGGCATGATTGCTAAGAATACTGGTAGGTAAGTTTATATGTGCAATATGGGATGTATAGGCATGATTGCTAAGAATACTGGTAGGTAAGTTTATATGTGCAATATGGGATGTATAGGCATGATTGCTAAGAATACTGGTAGGTAAGTTTATATGTGCAATATGGGATGTATAGGCATGATTGCTAAGAATACTGGTAGGTAAGTTTATATGTGCAATATGGGATGTATAGGCATGATTGCTAAGAATACTGGTAGGTAAGTTTATATGTGCAATATGGGATGTATAGGCATGATTGCTAAGAATACTGGTAGGTAAGTTTATATGTGCAATATGGGATGTATAGGCATGATTGCTAAGAATACTGGTAGGTAAGTTTATATGTGCAATATGGGATGTATAGGCATGATTGCTAAGAATACTGGTAGGTAAGTTTATATGTGCAATATGGGATGTATAGGCATGATTGCTAAGAATACTGGTAGGTAAGTTTATATGTGCAATATGGGATGTATAGGCATGATTGCTAAGAATACTGGTAGGTAAGTTTATATGTGCAATATGGGATGTATAGGCATGATTGCTAAGAATACTGGTAGGTAAGTTTATATGTGCAATATGGGATGTATAGGCATGATTGCTAAGAATACTGGTAGGTAAGTTTATATGTGCAATATGGGATGTATAGGCATGATTGCTAAGAATACTGGTAGGTAAGTTTATATGTGCAATATGGGATGTATAGGCATGATTGCTAAGAATACTGGTAGGTAAGTTTATATGTGCAATATGGGATGTATAGGCATGATTGCTAAGAATACTGGTAGGTAAGTTTATATGTGCAATATGGGATGTATAGGCATGATTGCTAAGAATACTGGTAGGTAAGTTTATATGTGCAATATGGATGTATAGGCATGATTGCTAAGAATACTGGTAGGTAAGTTTATATGTGCAATATGGGATGTATAGGCATGATTGCTAAGAATACTGGTAGGTAAGTTTATATGTGCAATATGGGATGTATAGGCATGATTGCTAAGAATACTGGTAGGTAAGTTTATATGTGCAATATGGGATGTATAGGCATGATTGCTAAGAATACTGGTAGGTAAGTTTATATGTGCAATATGGGATGTATAGGCATGATTGCTAAGAATACTGGTAGGTAAGTTTATATGTGCAATATGGGATGTATAGGCATGATTGCTAAGAATACTGGTAGGTAAGTTTATATGTGCAATATGGGATGTATAGGCATGATTGCTAAGAATACTGGTAGGTAAGTTTATATGTGCAATATGGGATGTATAGGCATGATTGCTAAGAATACTGGTAGGTAAGTTTATATGTGCAATATGGGATGTATAGGCATGATTGCTAAGAATACTGGTAGGTAAGTTTATATGTGCAATATGGGATGTATAGGCATGATTGCTAAGAATACTGGTAGGTAAGTTTATATGTTAGCTATATCATCATTAATGGGGTCACCTGCTGTTTTTCTCTTTCTCTCTTTTTCTCTTTTTTTCTGGCTTGCATCCATTCGGCCCCATTTAGCCAACTGTTTTAACCCATAACTGGCGGCACCCGGCTATAGTCGAGTGAAATAAATATGGCCTATGTGGCGGCACCCGGCTATTGTCGAGTGCAATTTTGAGCACGTAATGTGCTCTGAGAGAGAGCAGAGCTGTGGGAGGAGCATAGATTACCACCTGACTGGTCGCCACGGCCGCCGTGGAGCTACTGAGATTTATTGCACCCTCCTCCACCGTCACTCACTCGCTACACACGTAATAATGTAAGAAAATTACCGTATTTTAGCGATTTTGCCCTTCGGTTGCACGATCGTTGCAAGACAACCAGTGATCGTAGAAGGATGGTTTGGGTGTCATTGGAAAGCTCAATTTATGCCCTTTCAGGGATACATACTTGTATTACGCTCTGGGTCTTGTTTATGCAAGAAAAAGAGCATGGAAACAACCCCATTTATGGCCAAAACCCCCCGCTGGGCGGTACATATAAATTACCGCCTAGGCCGCTCGTAGGGTGTTAAGACGTTTGTCCCCATCCAGGTGTCGATTTCTTCCTGGCGAGCGATAGCGAGCCAGCATTGTATGGAGAAATCCGGCTTCGCCGGAGAAATTTTTCTATCGAAAGATGTACAAATTTAGCTTGCTGGCAAAACAAAAATATATATATGCTGGCTCGCTACCGCTCGCCAGGAAAGTATTGACACCTGTATAGGGGTAAACGTCTTAAAACAGTAGGCTAAATGGGGCCGAATGGATACAAGCCAAAAAGAGAGGGTGGGAAAGAGAAAAAAAGTGAGGTGGGCTCCCTTAATGGTGCATTCTGATTAATTTGTATAACTTGAACATAATATGTTGTAGCTATATACAGTATATACTGTATATTGTTGTTGTTGTTGTTGTTGTTGTTGTTGTTCCCCAAGCTGCCTGGCCGAACAGCCCCAAGGCCCCGAGCAAGGCCAAAACCGAGCGCCCCCACAGAACCCTCCCTGCCGACCACAATAAAGCCTGGGTGACCGAAGCCACTCCATGGCGGGGAGCCGAGGAGGGTGCAGAAACGCCCGGGAAACCAAAGACCCACCCAGGGCCCTGTGCCCCTCAGCAATTATGAAGAGAAAGTTGAGGGGCAAAGGAAAAATGTGACGCTTTGGCTTCCAATATTGGTAGATTGGGAGGTCAATCCACGGAAGAGACGCCGTCACTTGAGATCTAGAAAATATATAAGTAAAAGGAACAGTCAGAGTAAGCTATGGGTATGGCAGAGATCGCTCAGTTCTCACTCTGATAGACCAGCCCATCACCACACTGTATATTGTTAGTTACAATACATTGGTAAGATTATGATGCAGCGATAGCATATGCTTCCACTGAGTATAAAGAAAAAATAGATGCTAAGAGATTACATTGTCAGCCAGGAGATAAAAATAGACTATAGTTCAAGTACGGCATAATAGTTCCCACTTATGATAAGTATGATTCTAGGTTAGCTATATGATTATATAAGTTGTATTCTAAAGATTTTGTATGCTCTCGACATCTGAAATTACACTAAGAGATGGTATATTAGGTACTTGATCGGAGTTTCTACAACATTAGATAAGGTATAATAGCTCTGACTCACGATGGGTATGATTCTAGGTTAGCTATATGGGGTCAGTTATGTAGTTTATTAAGGATTGTGTATGCATGATCTCAATATCTGTAATTACGCCAAGAGGTGGTATATACGGGTCGGGTACAGAAGGATGGCGAGCGGAGTCAGCTGATCGATGTAAACAAATCCAGGTTGCCATGGCTATGGTGGCTCAGGGAATGTCAACAGCAACAGACTGCTGGAGACTGACTACTAGCAGGTAGTAACTTAATTAGGGGGTAGGGGAAGAAGGTTGGGTGGGAAGGGTAGTGGAATAAAGGGGTGACATGCTGAGAGAGAAAATGTGCGTGTGTGTTTGTGTGAGTGTGAGAGAGAGTGAGTGTGTGTGGGAGTGAAAGTGAAAATGACTGAGAGAGAGAAGACACACACGCACACACAGGCAAAGATAGATGGAAACACACATACATACACAAACATTTGGTTAAAAGTATAATGTGCAACAGAGAATAAGTGAAATGTGAAGCGCGAAAACTGAATATACAATATTTGAGATACCAGGGGAGAAAAATGTATCAATTTATATTAGTACCCCCCAGAAACTAGTACCATCAAAGAAAACCCTTTTCTCAAGATACATTAGTACCCCCCAAGACTACAGGGCCCACCTAAAAACAATACATTATATTAGTACCCCCAGAAAACCCTAAAACCCCCAGTGCTTGAACTCTTTATGCAAATTCCGCATCAACCCCCTCAATATCACCCCATCGAGACAAAGTGAACCAGCAGTGATAAACAAGCCTAATGTCCTTACCTACATTATTCACTAATCACCATCACATAACCTGCACATTTTCCCAAACCGACCTAAACATAAACTCTTAATTCTACACGTAAATACACTATGTATAGAGATAAAACTATTGTACATAAATCAAGTATGTCCGCCCAGATTAGGACACCTCTATCGCATATTTTTAGTGCGACCCACAACCTCACAAATAATCAAAAACACCTTTCTACCATGTCCCAATTATCCCGAGAGACAAGCCCCTTGACCCAAGAAATAAAAGAGTTACTACCTGACTGAATCAAGGGAAAGGGCATTCCGAGTTGAGCAGCCATACCGAGCACAGCTATCCTCCTCCTCTCTTCACCACCACCACAATGCCTCCTGCAACCTCCGCATTTGTTGCTGGCAAAGTTAAGTGGTTTAACGTGAAGAAGGGCTTCGGTTTCATCACCAGGGACGACACCAACACCGATATTTTTGTACACAAACAAAAATGTCAAGAAGAATAACCCAAAGAAATCTGTGCCCTCTCTAGGTGACAGAGAGAGGGTAGAATTCTATACCAAAAAAGGGGCAAGAGATCATGAGGCCACTCTGGTCACAGGACCCAAGGGCAAGACAGTCAAGGACTCACATCATGCCCGAGACTCGAAGGAGAGGCTGACTTCCGAAAAATATGATAGTCTAAAGAGCCTGGACCTGCCTAATAATATATCAATTAAGATTGATATCATCATCAGGATGGTCGTGCCTCTTGCTAGGGGAAACAACACCCTCCTCCAGCAATACCTACCTGCCCTCCTTCAGGCCAACAATCTCCCAGGTATTCTTATACCGGGAGGATTGTTGGATAATGTCCAGAGAGGTCCTTTCTGGCAGAGACCTACTCCAAAGAGGAGCTTGAACATCAGAACGCCGCTAAACAGAATAAATTACACACCAACTTGTGTAAGAAAAGTCACGAATCAATCATCTCCTTGTTCCGAGGGAATTTGTTTGATTTTCTAGCTTGTTTTTGGAGGCGAGTTAATAGCCTACTATCATAGATGTTGTTATTAAAAAAAATAAAAAAATAAAAAGTCCTCATTCAGAACCCTTTAGTCCCCTCCCGCAAAATGTCCAATGGCCCCTTGCTATAGACGTAGTAGCCATGCCCATGACCACTAGGTCCTCCTGCTTACCCCCACAACTTAGTCTCTCCCATGGTCAGCTGTTTGTATGAAAGGTTGGCATTTTAGTCAATGTAAAGGGCAAGAGTAGAGTTTAGACATCCCCTCCCCCAACCTCAAACATAGAAAAAACTTGGAAAAGTAATACGAGAGAAGTGTTCTTAAAAATATAAATATATTATAAATAACCTTTACTAATTAGAATTCCTAATTCCAAATCACAACTAAAATAGGTCTAGTCTAATCACTGTTAAAATGGAGATAACTAAAATCGAACATGCAGTACCATAAATAGGCCTATGCGGCAGCGCCAGACTGGCAATTGAGAAACTTTTCATATACCGACCATTGCATCAATAACTATAGCTTTATAACTGTTTGGTCATTTAACCAATTTATATGAGTCTTGACTTATTATGTATTCCGAGGAGTCATACCTCCTAGTTACCATTTGCTAATTATTCACCCACTTTATACTACTATAACTATTGACTGAAAGGTGCCTATTCCTTAGCTATATGATTATCATAATGTACACATCGATTATGAAAGAAAATAAGAGATTAAATCTAATGTCAGCGGTCCTTTAACTTCGAGTGTGTTATGTGTTTCAAAACCACAGAAATAAAACATATGACATATGTGTGACAGCAAATTTATTTGAGCACCATGCATAACAAATAAAACAAATACAACAAGAGCAGCGAAATATCATTAAACAAATGGATATAAATGGTTTGATACGATTTTATTTTTCAGCAGATTTGTGTTTATATTTTATTTTTCAGCAGATTTGTGTTTATATTTTATTTTTCAGCAGATTTGTGTTTATATTTTATTTTTCAGCAGATTTGTGTTTATATTTTATTTTTCAGCAGATTTGTGTTTATATTTTATTTTTCAGCAGATTTGTGTTTATATTTTATTTTTCAGCAGATTTGTGTTTATATTTTTAATGATTCGTGACATTTACTAAACGTTGATTTGTATGGAAGAGATCGAGTCTTCCCCTTCGGTACGATGACATCTTCTTTTCCATTTATTCTGGCTAGGATTGGAAGATTTTATGGAGTTTAAGAACCCATGGTACTATTCAGAGGGTTTATTGAGATCGTATTTACCCTGTTGAGTCCTAGAGGTCGAATATAAGCTAAAGTAAATCGTCTCATTGTAACCAGAATATGGTGAAAACAATAATGTCATTGTGCTTAAGGGGTTAATAATGACAATTACTTGGCCTAGCAGGTGTGCAATGAAAATAGACAGGTGTAAGCTCATTCATGTTAGATGTTAACACAAATAATTGTACATTGTAAGCAAACTCGACGGGCATATAAGCATATGTTTGAAATATATACCCAAATTTATAACAAATATAGAAAATAAGATATATCGGAAGTAATATAATGTCTAGCAAATTAGTAAACAAATTCATGACAGGATTAAAAATATAATACATAAAGAAATATGAACGTGGCATGTGTAGACAACTCGTGACAGGCATATGCCAATATCTGACCTAGGAGTTTCGGGCTATAAGGAAGTTATAGCTGATGACGTTAATATTTAGCTAAAGTGTAAGCTATGATGTGGTTTATGGTATGTATATATGTCTAGTATCATACATTTAATGGTATTTTCCAGTAATTAAAACCTGGTTATTGTAGTCTATCTATTAAATATCGATGTCTAAAACTTGAACCTCTTTTTAAACCGAAACTCGTAAATGGTTAAGGGAGCCCACCTCGCTTATTTTCTCTGTGTCTTGTATCCATTCGGCCCCATTCAGCCTACTGTTTTAAGACGTCTACCCCCATCCAGGTGTCAATATTTTCCTGGCGAGTGGTAGCGAGCCAGCATATATATATTTTTGTTTTGACAGCAAAAAACAATTGTAAAATTTTCGATAGAAAAATGTCTCCAGCGAAGCCGGATTTCTCCATACAATGCTGGCTCGCTATCGCTCGCCAGGAAGAAATCGACACCTGAATGGGGATAAACGTCTTAAAACAGTTGGCTGAATGGGGCCGAATGGATACAAGCCAGGGAAAGAGAGAAAAGGAGAGAAAGATAAAAAAAAAAAACGGTGACCCCCCCCCCCCTTAATACAAGACAAGTTAAAGCAAGTTATTATCCGCTGTAAACAAAGCCCTACCATGTGTAGCCTACAAGCAGTTTAATAATAAGTGTATCTAACAGGTGTAAACTATAAGTTGACAGATTTGCGTAGATCTTGAACACTTTGCGTAACTAGGATTCTACATCATATTTGTTTTTTGAGTATCATTGGACGATTTTAAACAGTTTAGGAATTATCTCTAGGTATCAAGAGAGATCATATTTATCTTAATTAACCCTTAGTGCCCATAATTTCTCCCTAAACTGATTATTATCGTCTACTGGTTGCCAGAATAAAATGAAGAAACGCGTCACCGAATACTGAACGGGGTAACAACAGTCAGGGAGGCTCAGCAGTTAACTAGGCTAGCAAGTCGACACCTGCTCTTCTGCTCGTCAAACCGCTTCCCATCCTGACATCCAAACCTGAAACATAAATAACTTGGATAAATATACATATGTTATAAATTCACAGGACACACACACACACTAAGGCGCCAGTTAACCACCCAGGCGTGTTACGGCCAGAGTACGCCAGGGTTTGAATCCCTCAGCATACTTAAGTTTTTTTCAGCCATCCCGACGGAGAAGAATTGTATCATGGTCCCTCTTTAGCCAAGCTGCTATCAGTTTGTATTAGACCACATGTAGTTTCACCAATATAACGTGCATCTGCATAATTTATGTACTATGGTTAAAACGCTGGCACCTTACGGTCGCCAAAGGTTGTGTATGACCTCATAGTGAAGGTAATTAATCTTGTACTGTACATAGGCCCTAGGTTAAGAGAAGCACTGTAAATATTCAGCCTCAGGGCTACAGTTAAACAATAAACCAACAAGTATTAGTAATATTATATATATATATATACAGTACATAAACACACGTGTGTATTTGATATGACTATAACAAAATTAATTAAATAATAATCCATCTATCAATTGCCGGATGCCTTATTCCCCTTTATGAGGGTGAACATACACAAAACGCCCCCAAGCGGACCTGTCCCCCATGAGGACATCCTGTGCCAGTTTACTCAGCTACTTACAAGATTGACAACTCGGACTCCGAGGTCCTCTATGTATCTTTTTAGCACAATGTTTTTCAACAGTGGTGGGTGGCTAGTCCATCCACCAACCTGCTTCACTGTTAAGGTGAACGGTAAGAATTTGTATAAGGTTTACTCCCGTAGACGGGTTGGCAACCAAGGCTGACGAGTCCCATCCACCCAGATTGTTATTGAGTTATCTCACCTAAATGGGTTGCCGACCAAGGGTGACGAATCTCATCCACTCGGTATAATAATAATGATAATGTTGTATATAATTCTAAAAATTCTAATAGTTCTAGGATTGGAATGATTCGACAGTTGTGCGGAGTTTGTAGCTATATTTAATAGACTCCAAGGCAAACAATATCTCTCTTAGTTAATGGTTCTCGATCCGAGTCGAGATATGTTCAAACTGGAAGAAGCTGAATACCTACGATAATACAGCATAAAGTTATCCCTTCGGAATTGTGAATTCCCATTACAATTTCTACGATCGCTATTCAAAATTTTACTTATTTCGGCTTCGGTCTCAAGTCGCAATAACTAGTAAATCTACATAACTTTTATTTCCCTTGTTTATTAATGAAGTAATAAATTAAACTTATTTTTCTCTCAGTAGTTAATGATTCTCGATCCGGGTCAAAGTACGTTCAAATTAGACAAACTTGAATACGTACGACAATACAATGTAAACTTGTCCTTCGGAACGTTTAATTCCCATTACAAATCTACTTGTACGGTCGCTATTCAGAATTTGACCTACTCCGATTTCGGTCTCGAGTCTCAATAACCACTACATCAAAAAGGAGAACTTATACATTAAATAAGGTGAGTCCTTATTATATTTCAGGATAGGTATTATGCGCAATCGATAGCTAGCTTCCGACACCGTGATATTTATAATCGATTTATAACGCAGTCTTCCTTTTAACATAAGAAGTTTCCAATTGGGCATGCTTGATTACATTTTCCTAACTATAGCTAAAGCTCAACTAATAACAATACAAACCCGCCTAGGTTGCAGGTGGTATTTACTATAATTATAACCCTTATCTTAGAGTCAGACTATATTTTTACAATTTCAGCAAATAATCTACTCAACTTATATATCTAGTCTGTTTTCAGTAGGTTGGGTGGGTATACCTTTGTCTACTGATTACATAAGATGTGCCTAGACTGTTTCCGTAAGTTGGGTGGATATACCCTTGTCTACTGATTACATATATGCTAAGATAAGCTCTCAAAAGTCTGAAGGGTGGGAAGGCTTCTGGTATTTGTGGCATTCCTGGAGAACTGTTGAAAGCTGGGGGTGAGTCCATGGTCCATGGGTTACCTGTGGTACTGACTGCTGTATGGCAGACAGGTACCATTCCTCTTGACTGTAAAAGCGGTCTGGAAAGGGGACCGACACGACTGCAATAACTACCATGGTAATACACTGCTCAGTGTACCAGGCAAGATCTTTGACCATATTCTACTGGTGCAAATCCTGGGCCATCTGCTAAACGAGCAGAGACCTGAGCAAGCTGGAATTACAATCTAGAAGTCAACAACTAACCAAATTCTGGCACTCCGGGTGTCCATGGAATGCCAACTTGAGTTTCAAAAAGGACCGCTTGAAGTTTATGTTGATCTCAAGAAGACATTTGACTTGGTGCACCGAGAGACACTCTGGGGCCTTTTACAGCTATGTGGGATTCCCGCAGCGCTTCATGTGTTAGAAGCACAATGATATATGCTTCAGAAATGTGGCCTGTCAAAGAGGATGATATCAACAGACTGGAGCGTAATGAGAAGAGAATAATGAGATGGATGTATGAAGCCAAAACTACAAGATAAGATATCTATTGAAGAGCTGAGGAGATAGTTAGGTATCAAGAGTATCAGTGATGAGATGTGTACTAGCAGGCTTGGATGGTTTGGACATGTGGAGAGGATGGATGAACTAAGTTGGGTGAAAAGATGCAAGTCTGTGAACGTGGGGGGGAGCTGCAACAAGGGTCAGATCAAGAAAGACGTGGAATCAAACATTACAGTCTGATCTTCAAAAAATAAAAACCTGACAAGTGAGGCAGCTCTGAACAGGGCTGCCTGGAGCACAGCCATTAAGATGTGAGACCAGAACCGCATTTCATGTAGAGCACTCAGTCTTAAAATTAATGTATGTACTATTGTGGACATAAGTCCTGCTACACCTGCCCAGCAGAGAATCGCATATTGTGTTGGTAACATTGATCCCCCCCCCCCCCCCACTCCTTCCCCTCTCTACCACCCTCTCTCAGCCAAACCCTCCCTTCCTCTTTCTTTCCTGTTTCACGTCTGTAAGCCCCTCCCCCTGGATTGTTTCCACCACTGTGACTATAACCAGGGCCCTGACTATAACCATAGGATGATCAATATCACGATAACCTCTCTCTCCTTCCTTTCTCTCATTTATCCCTCTATCATCGTATAATATGTATTTTTATGCATGCTTTCCAAATCTTCTTCCTAAAATGAAATAACATATCGTTAAAATAGCAATAGGTTACGTAGTTCATGTTCATATTTGCCAATTATTATAAACCTAGCTCAATATAAAACTTTATGATCCTTTCGAATATGTAAGTATATTAACAATATAATGTTATCTAAGTCAGATACAATTGAGACTTGAATAAAGAATAATGTTAATAAATAACTATATTCCATTCACTGGAGAGGGTGAGATTAAAGTGTTGGGAGAGGTCACCTGTAAGTGGTGAAGGGAGTGCTACGGTTCTCGCTCCTTCCGAGTGGATAGATGGACCCACGAGAGTGGGTCTGGTTCTTCTTGTCCCTTCGATTAACATAAACAAATACAGAAGTGCAGTTCAGTCAAATATAATATTGAATTGCATGTATGTAAATTACACCATATTAATTTCGACTCTGTTTCATCATAACGTTGAGGCAAAATGCCAATATATGGTATGAAATTTGGGTATATTAAATATGGCAGTTGACACGAATTAGAAAGTCGAACATAAGGCGGTGGAAATTTGTAAGACAAAACGTACTATAATTCCTTAAACATGACCAATTTATGGAACCAATATTTCTATATCTATATTAATCATGCGTGAAGTAGCTTAAGGGATATCGTTCCGTTGCAGGTGAATTTCTACATCATAGAGCAGAGGACCTTGGTGAATCTTAGCTAGGCCATAAATAGATTTTTTTTAGTAACCCTTTTGGTACCGGGATCATCTAATATATATTTCACTATGGCTATATTCAGAGTATTATATGTAGATAAGAAAGGGGCTGTGGTAGCTAAAGTGTTATTTGCGATAGTCTGTAGCATTTCAAATTAGTAGACGCCCTTCTTTAGCTTAATACAATCGTCTAATATTTGCCAGAATAATATTATGATGAAAACAATATCACCGGTACTGAATGAGTTAAACCTCATCATCGTAGCGTTAATTGGATGGGGAGATTCCTGCTCATACCATTATAATAAAACACTAACCAAAGAAACTAATAAAAAATAATAATAATAATGATTCATGAATTAGGATATAAATGTAATGGTTAAGGAATCTTGTAAATACTGAAACAGTGGGAATTCACCTAATGTAAATAAGATTATTGTTGTCCCTTTATTACTTTAAATATATAATGTCCAGATCATACAATAAAACATTGAATTATTATTTTTTATTGTAACGATAATGAAATTAGGCTGTCCTCCAAAGAGATTATATTTACACTGGAGTGGTAGAGGTATTGATAAAAAACGCAGCGGAAATGTTTTGCGTTTGATTATCGTCTTGTCCAACAATAAGAGTACTGGTAAAGTTTTTGGTTTCCTATGCAACACGTCATTAAACTAAGAGCACTATTGATATAGCCTTTTATACTATATATACGGTGGCATTTATTTGTAAACTTTTGTTTTTCCTAAATATTAATATATTTGTGTGTAGCTATTAGCTGTATGCACCATCAATTTGCTGAATATATATCTCAATCCAATACTTCTCAAATTAATGCTGTGAAAAGTAAATGCGAGGGTTGGTTACATATTATAAAATACCGGTACCATTTTCTTTCTCCCACGTGCAATTAATTGATATAGATAGATATATACACAATGTTCACATGTTCGTATATAGCTTATACGCAAAGAGTGTCCATGTAGGGCCGAACCTGTTGTATACCAGGATAAATAGGAAAAAATAAAAATAAAATAAAAATAAAATATATAAAGTAACTTTTTCACTCTGGGCTTTATTTACGGTACTTAAGAGAACAAAAAACGTTTTAGAGAGTCCTAAGCCGAAGTGTTTGTTGTGGTTTCACCATATACTAAGTTCCCCAGGCAATTTGTTTCAAAATTGATTATTATAATTATATGATGTAGTGTAAATATTGTTTATTTGAGTTATAGGTTATTTGTTAACAAATTACGGATGTGCACTTCATTAAAACACATACTTGGAAGTAATGTATGAACAATTACAACCGAAACAATGTTACGTAACCTTAAGTCACCATTATAACTAATGGAGGTGATGGCGTGAGTGAAAACAAATGTGTGTGTGAAATGGTAGTAAATGAAGGCATATAAAGATGTCAATTTATTATAAGAATTTGTGTACTGTATGTAACTATCATAATAATACATGTGATAGCTTGTCCTGCATTATTTAAGCTACTTCAATCGTGATTAATATATACAGTATATAGAAATATTTCTATAATTTATTCACTGTTAACAAATTATAGTTTACATCCCAAAGGTTCTTCTTACGCTGTATAAAATCATCGTAAAAGGGCCACAATAAACTGTCAAAATGTGTCATGAATCTCAAGGGGTAAATGGTGTTGCAAGGAAAACCAAATAATATCCTCCTCTTGTCGGAGGCAATATTCAAACTCGAAACATTTTAGCTCTGTGTTGAACACTTAATACCTCTACCACAAAATGTACACATTTAAATAGGCAGTGACGGCATTACTTCCCTTGTTTGTGCTTCCTGTATGCTATCTACGTTATATATGTGTTATATGTAGTATTTTATAGCTCTTAAGGTTTGGATATAACTTATCACATTAGCATTCTAATTCTAATTACTAAGACTTATCTAGTTTAATAAAAAAAATATGGAATAATAAAGATAAGTTTAATTAATTCAAATAATAATGTGATAATCTAGAGTGATATCCAAACCTTAAGAGCAATGAACTATTACAGGGAACACATAAATAACGCAGATATAATACCGTAAACACAAGTAAGATATGAAATGCTGTCGCTGCCTATCTTATTATTATTATGAGTAATAAGTGAAGCAGGGCCTGTGATTGGCTCTAAGCCGCCTGGGCCAAGTCAGTCAGTATTCATCTCGTGCTTACTTTTTGGGTTTATCATTTCTTTATTTGGCTTGTGTATACTGTATATGTAGTAAATATGTATTAATGTAATATATCATGACTCTTAAGATTTGGATATCACTGTAGATTGTTAAGTAACCATTAAAATGATCAAAGCATGTCCAGTATAATGAATGAATATAAAATAATAAAGTAGACGTGCCGTTTTGCCCAAAATCAAAACGACATACCCAACTCTGCGATGGGTTACCATCATCACTACTAATACCATCATCAATAACAATCAACATAATCACTACTACTGCCATCATCACTACAACTGCCATCATCACTACAACTGCCACAATCATCACGAGTACTGTCATCATCACCATTACTATGATCATCATCACTACTACAATTACAATTATCACTACTACTCTCACCATCACACTGTCCATTGTCACTAGCATCTTAATAACTCTATTATCATTGATACTACAACTATCAACCATCATTACTAATATCATCACCACCATCTTACAATCATCATTACTACTGTTAACATCATCACTAATACTATAACCATCATCATTACTAGTCACAAATATTACCATAATTTATTCTACTGTCACCATCATCACTACTACTGCCATTATCACCATTACTATGATCTTCATCATCACTATTGTCATCATTACTACAACTTTCACCATCATCACTACTAATCACCATCAGCACTAATATTCACACCATCGTCACTACCATCATCACTACTGTCATCATTATCACTACAACTATAATTAATTACTTGTCACCATCATCACTACTATTATGACCATCATCACTACTACTAGTACTGTCACCATCATATCTACTACTGTCACATCATATCTACTACTGTCATCATAATCACTACAATCATCATCATCAATACAACTACAACCATCATCACTACTATTATCACCATCATCACTAATATTATCCATCAATCCCACTATTACTACCATCACTTCTAATGCCAACTAAATTAACTTAACCTAGTAAATGGGTAGTGAGATGTTTTCGCTCCCAGAACGAATGCGTTCTTAGTGTGTGAGCCCCTTCGGGGCTCACACACTAAGAACGCCATCATTGCTGGGGGGGGGGGTTCCGGGAGGGGTGGAGGGGGGGGGGGGGGGGGCAAAACCATAGTTTGTACCTAAAATCATAACTATTGCATAAATTCAAAAAATCTTTTTTGACTGACTTTTGCATTCACGCAACAAATGTTCGTGTGAAATTTTGTGAAAATCCGTCCAACGGTCTAGGAGGAGTTCCGAGACAGACGGACGACGACGACGACGACAGACATTTTTTTCGTGTGGTACCCACTATACGGGGGGGCGATACCAAACTCTGCTTACGCAGAGTTGATAAAGATAATACAGACATTATCAGTTCTACGACTCTTCTGAGCCAGTGAGCTACGGTATTAATAAGATGGGAAATCATGAACGTCGATACAAACACCAACTAGGAGCCAGATTTATGGTTCGAGTGAATGGAGAATAGCTAAATTTATAAGATTTTATTCAATCAAGGAAGGAAATGTAACAATTAAAAGGCTTCATACTAGCTCAATTAATTCTTCTAAATATCACAGATCCTTCCTTATCTGCACAAAATTGTGTAAATATAGCTGTAATTAAACAAAACACAACCCCGATACGGAAGGGGTTAATCGCGGTGGGAGTCGTGTTCGCTGAGGCAGTTGAATGACGCCATATTATAGTAGCGATAGAATAGCGAGAGAGATGCAACATTGCGGCGGAGAGAGAGAGATTGCAGAGAGTTGGTGAGTGGACGGGAGTTAATGATACGAAAGGCCTTCCTTTCAACTTTGTCTAGGAGAGCGGTGTGAGAGGAACCTCCCCACACATGTGAACAATACTCAATACAAGGACGCACTATGCCCCTGTACAGAGCAAGAAGCTGTGTTGGGGAAAAGAACCCCTTAAGGCGGTTGAGCACACCCAGCTTCTGGGAGGCTGCCTTAGCAAGACTGGTAATATGGTCCTTCCAAATGAGAGCAGAAGAAAAAGAGACACCAAGAATATTGAGAGAAGATGAAGGGTTGATTTTTGTATTGTTGAAGAATAAGGGATAGTCCGCTGGGAGTTCCGGACGGGTAGATAGATGGAGAAATTGGGTTTTGGAAGCATTAAAGGTAACAAGGTTTTCTCTGCCCCAATTGGAGATAGTATTTAGATCAGAATTTAAGAGTTCTATGGCTTCATTATGTTTGTCCGTTAAGGGAATGCTGGCTGGGGCGTTCTGAAAAACTAATGGAGTAGTGTAAGGTTGAGTCGTCTGCGTATGAATGGATGGGAATTAAGGTACAGTTAAGGAGATCATTTATAAAAATTAGAAAGAGAATAGGAGATAGGACAGAGCCCTGAGGAACACCAGAGTTTATAGGGTGAGGAAGTGAACAATGGCCATCCACAACCGCGGCTATGGAACGGCCGGAAAGGAAATTAGAGACGAAGGCACAGACGGAGGGATAGAAACCGAAGGAGGGTAGTTTAGAAATTAAAGATTTGTGCCAGACTCTATCGAAAGCTTTCGATATGTCTAGTGCAATATGATAAGGCAAAAGTAAATTAAAGTCTCAGTTGTATTTGACTTAAATAACATATATTGTTAATAAACTTTCATATTCGAATGGATTATCAAACTTTATATTCTGTTAGGTTTGAATATAATGGCAAATATACAATATACATGAAGTATGTAACGATATGCTATATAATTTTAGGAAGAAGATTTGGAAGACATTCATAACAATACAATGATTCGATGAGAGAGCGAGAAATAAAGAACAGCTTATAGACGTCAACAAAAACGAAAGAAGTAGAAGGGGAAGGGAGGGCTTGGCTGAGAGAGGGTGGTAACATGGGGATGGAGTGGGGGGACGTGGGGGTATCAATGTTACCAACACAATTAGCGGATCCCTCTCAGGCAGGTGTAGCAGGACTTATGTCCACAATAGTACATATGTCTGGACTTTATACAGGAACAGAGAGTGTTGTCAAGTGTGGTGGAGGAGCATCCTCCTTCTTTCCTGTGAATTCAGGTGTAAGACCGGGGTATGTTTTATCACCTGCACTTTTCAACAGTTGTATGGACTGGTTACTGGGCCTGACAATCGGGCCGAGTCACTGTGGAGCAGACATCAGCAATTTCAAGATCACAGATCTTGATTTTGCGGATGGTGCAGTGATCGTAGTGGAGGTGTTAGATGTCTCAGATTGGAGTCAGAGCCATTGGGTTTAAAGGTTTCTTGTACTAAGATCAAAGTTCAAGTATTTGGTGACTTATTGGATGATGTAGTTCAACCTGTTCATAAATGTGGTTAGGACTTGGAGATCTTAGATATATTTACTTATCTTGGCAGGGTGATCCATAATAGTGGTGAATCGAGCTACGATGTTATTCGTCGTCTCAGCTTTGCATAATACTATGGAGTTATGGATTCACTCAACCAAAGTATATGGCGTTGTCAATACCCGTGTAGAAGGACGAAGCAGTGGATCTTCAAGTCGCTGGTGCTCCCTGTCATACTATATGACTGTGAGGCATGGAAAGTTAGTTAAAGAAACGCATCAACTCCTTTGGTACTAAATGTCTTTGCAGGATCATGGGCTATCGCTGGCATGATTACATCTCAAACCAGTGACTACTCCATGAAACTGATTCAAGATATATTAGTTGCATGGTCCGTGAACACCAACTTTGGATATATTGGCAGGTAGTTCGCCCCCCAGAAGCATACCCTGCTCACCAGGTGGTCTCTACCAAAGACAACCCTGAGTAGAGGAAGCCCAGAGGAAGATCACGGAACTCATGGCTGAGGGAAGTTAGCCAATCATGCAACAGGATACTTGATATGGACAATTCTGATGCCTGGATTCTCACCCGTGAGGATCCACTGGAGTGGAGTCGGAGGGTGAGAGCGGCTACGCGCTGTCACGGCATGTGCCCCCATTGATTGATTAATTGGACACTCCAAAAGTCTTGCCAAGGCTAATCAACGTGGTTTTAAATTGTTACTGTTTCTATCTGTTGGTCTTGGGTGGCGTCGTTAAGCAAATGTAAGCTAAGAAATAAAGTCAGTAAGAATATGTGCCTCACTTGAAGCCACTTATAACATGACTATAACACAAGATCTGCATCTGTGGGATCGCCAATTCCTTCCAACTCCGTACCTCCACAAAGATACCTGTGTTCGGCATTTAACCCTTTCAGTGCGGGGGATTGTCCGCTATAATAGGGCTCCTTCAGGCACTCCTGATTGCTTAAGCAAGTGCCTGAATGAAATTAAATGTTTGCAGTAAAAAAATAGAATATAAGATATTTCAAATGAAACCAGAACGAGATGTGTAGCACGCAGGGTTCACCCGCAGCGTTACTACAGACATCGGCAATATTAACTAATAATTAGTAATATTGCGCTACATTTGCCTTTGGCAACACTGAATATATCTCGTGAGACATGGGGTGAGAGTCTCAGTGCCACGACAGATATTCCGGAGAGCGGACGGGGGCCTGCCATGCTCTTGCTCACTCGCACCCGTCTCCACAGGCTTTAATTGGCTATAAATTGCAGGATATTGCCAGGACGTACCTGTGCGGCCCCTGCAGCATAAGGGTAAGGTACAGAATTAACATTTTATACAGTGAGTTATGAGCCCTGTGGAAAAAGCATGCTTAACCTTTGGGGCACTGACCCTCTTTTGTTTCTAGAAGTAGGTGACGTCACTATATAAATATTGTCGTTCGAATAAGGGTATAGAGGCTACATCAGAGATAACCATTGTTTACCCAAACAAAGGTGGGTCGCTCTGATAGTATAATATACGGTAGATCAAAGTTCTCATGTGGTTATCTACTCTCCTCCATACATAAGTTACAATATATGTATTATATTTTGCACTCACAGATTTCACAGAGTAGCTCCTGATAGTAAATAAAGTGAGGTACTCACGCGGTCATCTCCCCCCTTTCACACTTGTAGTAGGGCACACAGCCCCGGCCTCTGTCGGCGAAATATCCGTCCTTCCGGCACTGGAAGGTGGCAGGCTGGTCCAGGCCTTGTCCGTGACCGGCTGACGCGTACGTCAACACCCCTGTATAAGAAAAAGCGAGAGTTTGGTGGTGGGTTTTTTAGAGCAAGGGGGGGGGGGGGGGGGCGAGATAAGAAAATTATGGTGGATATGACATATATTATTTAATTTTATTTATTGGAATTAAATTGGGTTAACCCTTTTAGTATACGAGGACGATTTGTCACTGTACTCTGACTAACATTAGACGATTTTCCTCAGTTTTAGAAAACCTTCTAGGTATCAAAGAGTTCAATCTTTCTCAATTAAACCTATGATTGCCAAAAATTCTAAGCAAAATCAAATTATTTAGTAATATGCCAATAAATAATGAAAAAGGTCGGCCTGAGTGGGTTAAATGGAGTTACATAGGTTGTTACATTTATGTTTTTTTCTATGTGAATGAGGGAGGCAAAATGCAAACTGCCTGCAACGAGTGCCTCCCCCAGATTTCAAAGAGTGGCAGGGCCGACACGGAGTTTGAAGCAATTTAAGTCATAGGAAGAGGGAAAGACTGATTCTGGGAGAGAGTTCCAGAGCTCAGCAGTTGAATAGAAGAAAGGCTGAGAATAGCGTTTCACTCTTGGATTGGAGAGTTGCACAGAGTAGGGGTGGGATTGTGTTGCAAGGCGGGTACTATGTACCCTACGTAGTGGAGGTGGTATACACTGAGAAAGCTCCGAGGAACACTGATTATTGTAGTAGTGATAGAATAGTGAGAGAGATGCAACATTGCAGCGAAGAGAGAGAGATTGGAGAGAGTTGGTGAGTGGACGGGAGTTAATGATACGAAAGGCTTTCCTTTCTACTTTATCTAGGAGTGCAGTGTGAGAGGATCCTCCCCTCACATGTGAACAATACTCAATACAAGGACACACTGTGCCCCTGTACAGAGCAAGAAGTTGCGCAGGGGTAAAGAACCCCTTGAGGTGGTTGAGCACACCCAGCTTCTGGGAGGCTGCCTTAGCGAGACTGGTAATATGGTCTTTCCAAGTGAGAGCAGAAGAAAAAGAGACACCGAGAACATTGAGGGAAGATGAAGGGTTGATTTTTGTATTGTTGAAGAATAAGGGACTACCTCTGGAGGTTCCTGATGGGTAGTAAGATGAATAAATTTAGTTTTGGAAGCATTATATGCAACAAGGTTTTCTCTACCCCAATTGGAAATAGTAGCTAGATCAGAAGATAAGCATTTTATGTTTTCATTACGTTTACTTTAGAGGGACTGCTGGCTGGGGCGTTCTGGAAAACTAATTGAGTGGTGTAAAGTAGAGTCGTCTGCATATGAATGGATGGGACTGGATGTACAGTTGAGAAGATCATTTATGAAAATTAGAAAGAGAATAGGAGATAGGACAGAACCCTGAGGAACACCGGAGTTGATAGGATGGGAATGAGCGATGGACGTCCACAACCGCAGCTATGGAACGGCCGGAAAGGAAATTAGAGACAAAGGTACAGATGGAGGGACATAAACCGAAGGAGGGCAGTTTGGAAATTAAAGATTTGTGCCAGACTCTATCGAAGGCCTTCTATATGTCTCGTGCAGCAGAAAAAGTCTGACCGAAGTCCCGAAAGTTGGATGACCAAGAGTTAGTAAGATATGAAAGAAGATCACCAGCAGAGCGACCCTTAGGAGAGGAGATGGTTGTGGTGAAGGAAGAGGTCTTGGCTCTAAGGGAGGTTAATGTTAAACTTCAGAGGGAAGTGGATTTGATTAAAGACGAAAATCTAGCTTTCAAGCTTAGCCAAGAGGAAATAAAGTCAAGTAAGGGGAAAAGGGAGGAAGTTGATGAACAATTGTATTCATGGCAGGTTGTTAAAAATACGGGTGGGAAAGTCACACTCAAGAAGCAGGATAGTAGAATAGGTATGAGTGTGACAAATACATTCTCTCCTTTGCGAGACGAATGTGAGGGAAAAGATAGTCAGGATAAGGGAGGGATAACCGAAGTGCCTGCCGCCGACTCAGCTCCAACCTCTGACGCTGTGCTACCTACCACCACCACTACCCCCACCACCACCACCACCAAGGGAGCTTCTGCCACCACCGGGGGTTCTCCAACTGCAGCTGCTGGATCCTCCCGAGGGAAAGGTAAGTCTGTGTCCCGAGAAGGTAAGTCTGTGTCGATTGTGGGCGACTCCATGGTAAGACATTTAGTTAGGGCTACCCGCACTAAACTTAGGAAGGTTGTGTGTCTGCCTGGCCATGGAGTTGGGAGGGTTTTAGAGAAGATGGACCACATCTTGGAAGATAGTGGAGATAACCCCATTATCTGTCTCAGTGCCGGGAGTAACGATGTTGGTAAGGGTAGAAGTGAGGAACTGCTGCAGCAGTATCGGGATGTGTTAGATAAAGTTAGGATGAAGGGAGGGATCCCTGTAGTACATTGTATCCTACCCAGAAGAGGAGTTCCCAAGGAATGGACATCCAGGGCGATTGGTGTCAATTGCCGTTTGGAGAAATATTGCAAAGAAAAAGCAATACCATTCATTGATAACTGGGATAGTTTCTATGGGAGAGATGGGATGTACGCAAGGGATGGGGTTCATCTTTCACGGTTAGGGGTTTCTACATTAGCTAGTTCTTTAGATAGGGTGGTTGTGGGGTTTTGAACAGAAATATTGAGAGTGTAAATGAGAGGTTAAATGGAACAATTTTAGCGTCAGGCGAAAACGATAAGGATATTCAGTCTCATGCTAAAAATGATGACTATAATGCAAATGATAGTAGTGATGGTGCAACGGAAGATGGAATTGTCGCTAAAAACAAAGGTAAATTAGGTATAAAGAAAAGAAGTAAATTGAGAGTATATTACACAAACTGTAGGAGTCTATGTAACAAAATGAACGAACTTAGAGCCCTTGTTAGCAAAGAAAATATAGACATAATAGCGCTAACTGAAACGTGGATTAATACAGAAACCAGGCAGAGTTAGAGGGGATATGACAGAGGTGTTCAAGTGGGTTAGTGGGATTAACAAAGGGGACATGACAAATGTACTAAAGCTCAGTGATAGCGAAAGAACTCGTACCAATGGTTTCAAATTAGATAAATTTCGTTTCAGAAAAGATATAGGCAAATATTGGTTTGGTAACAGAGTTGTAGATGGGTGGAATGGACTACCAAGTGCTATAGTGGGATTAAAAACGATAGGGAGCTTTAAGATAAAATTGGATAAGCATATGGACGAGAAAGGTTGGGTGTGAAGGGGGATCAGCAGGGTTGGGCCAATCAGCGCTCTGCAGACCCCCGTAATCCTGCGTTAATCTCTAACCGTTTTGGTAAGATGATCCTCAGGGTATTAGAGTGTTGAGCCTATAATTGGGCTTTGTAATTGGGGTTGTGTGGAACAGGGATCTGCCTTGCTTAGGCCAATCGGCTTTCTGCAGACTCCCATTTTCTTATGTTCTTATGTTCTTAAGGAAGCCATACTGGCGATCTGAGAGCAGATTATGAGAAGAGAAATGTTTAAGAAATTTGGAAGCAAGAATAGTTTCAAAACCTTTAGAGATACAAGAGATGAGAGCAATTGGACGATAGTTGGAGGGTTGAGTGCAGTCACCCTTCTTTGGGACAGGTTGAATGAGAGCAAACTTCCAGCAAAAAGGAAAGACGTTAGAGGAAAGACAGAGACGAAAGAGTTTGCCAAGGCAGGGGAGCACGGAAGCACAGTTTTTAAGTACAACAGGAGGAACACCGCCCGGACCATACGCCTTCTTAGTATTAAGCCCAGAGAGGGTAGAAAGTACATCTTTAGAAGAGATTAGGATATTAGGCATAAGTAGGAGAGAGGGGAGTGGGGAGGGAGGAATAGCACCAGAATCATCCAAGGTAGAGTTTCTGGCAAAAGCTTGAGCAAAGAGTTCAGCTTTGTCAGAGGAAGAAGTGATGGCTGTGCCATCAGAGTGGAAAAGGGGAGGGAAAGACGAGGAAGAAAGGTTGTTGGAGAGGTTTTTTGGCAAGATGCCAGAAAGCTTAGGAAGAGCTAGAGTTGGATAGTTCAGTGCATTTATTATTGATGAAAAAGTGCTTGGCAAGTAGAAGAACAGATTTGGCTTGATTCCGGGCAGAAACATAGGAAGAATGAGATTCTTGAGTTTTAAGGCGTCGGTACCGTTTAAATGCTTCCTCCTTGTTGTGGACAGCAGTAGAACAAGCGTGAATAAACCAAGATTGTTTTGCATTAGACTGAGAGAAAGAAAATGGAATGTACGCTTCCATGCCCGAGAGGATTACCTCGGTAATGCGTTCAGCACTCTCCGAGGGTCCTCGACCACGGAAGCAGAAGTCATTCCATGGGAAATCAAGTAAGTACTGCCGGAGAGCCTCCCAGTCGGCAGCGCCAAAGTGCCACAAGCGCCGCCGGCTGGGAGGATCAGATGGCCGTACTGATCGAAGAGATAGGACAGGTGACGGAGATAAGTTTATGGTCGGAGGAGCTCAAAGGAGAGAAAAGATTGACAGTATAAGAAGAAGGGTTAGAAGTCAGAAATAAGTCAAGAATGTTGGGCCGATCTCCGAAGTGATCCGGGATACGGGTGGGTTGCTGGACCAGCTGCTCTAGGTCATTTATGATAGAAAAGACGTAGGCTTGTTCACCAGGTTGGACAGTAGAGTGAGAGGAAAGCTATTGGTGGTGGTGAACGTTGAAGTCTCCTAAGATGGAGATTTCAGAGAAGGGAGAGATAGATAGAATGTGTTCCACTTTAGAGTTTAGATAGTCGAAGAATTTGGGAAAATCGGTGGAGTTAGGGGAAAGATGGACAGCACAGAAATATTTAGTATGAGAATGACAGGATAGTTTGAGCCATAAAGTTGAGAATTCAGAGGAGTCGAAATCGGGAACACGAGAGCAAGTGAGTTTATTGTGCACGTATGCACAACATCCGCCTCTGGCTTTGAAACTAGGATAGAGAAAGTAGGAGGATACAGAAAAGGAGCTGCTGACAGTTGCTTATGACACCTGAGTTTCGGTGAGGAAAAGAAGATCAGGTTTGGAGGAGGAGAGATGGTGTTCGATAGAGTGAAAATTAGAGGAAAGGCCGCGAATATTGCAAAAGTTGATAGTAAGAGTGACAGGCCGTGGTCCAGAGTATTTAGAGGGGTCGTCAGGGGAAGGTCGGGCATATGTGGGGGTATTTATGGTCCCCCCCCCCCCCCCTGGGGACTCCGAGGCTGGGCCTTTGTTCATCATTTTTAATTTTTAACAATTTTGAAGGGGGAAGTGTGATGTGCATGTTAAGTGTAGTGAAGTAGATAGGAGGAGGAGGGGTTTGTGAGAGCATGCTGGACTACTTTCAGTGTAAGTGAGGCACAAAGGGAATCAGTAAGAGAGGCTAAGCAAATGAAACAGGAGTTCCAGCGATTCCTTATCAATTGCCCACAGCCTATCCTGGGTATAGGCCTGTTCGATTGGTGCCTACAATCTATCCCCATTCCCCCTATTAGTCGCCTTGTACGACACACGCAGTAGGACTCGTGGGGCATATTCATTTTTTCCTCCACCATAAGATGGAGGCCCCCTTACCCCCATGGTGGTTGTGCAGTCATGGAATACGGACGTCCCCATCCGTGTTCCACCCTTTCCTTCCCTTAGTTTTCCCCTCTACATCTCA
Source organism: Paralithodes platypus (assembly GCA_032716605.1). NCBI lineage: Eukaryota > Metazoa > Arthropoda > Malacostraca > Decapoda > Lithodidae > Paralithodes > Paralithodes platypus. Next base: position 19,784,365 of record CM064490.1, read on the forward strand.
GCCACATAATTTCACCACAACTGAGTATTATTAGTATTTGTATTAACTACCTTTTAAAATATATTTTAGATATATATGTTTAAAATAGGTTTTAGGCTTGTCCCCCTCAACATCTGTTGACTCCACAGTTTGTTTTGGTTCTGGTAGGGGGTCAGCCAAAGTATTTTTCCTAATTATTTTTAGCTTAACTAGTAGTAAGTGACTGTGTAGTATTACACACTTGTTCTTTTAATATACTTACTTTTATACCTCATCCAGTAGTTAGACAAATAATAATATTACAGGATTTATTTTGCGTGTTTTTACAATATATCCTCACTACCACAAAACAACCTGTACATTATTATCTACACTTTTGTACATAATCTACACTATTTCCGTACTCTACAACACAAACAACGATGAACACCATGGCTGTAACCACATACAAATCTCACATTCACTATAACCTGACACATGTACAGAAACACATACACACATTTTGTGAGTTGCCTAACCTCTACTAAATTTATTAATAAGGTGCAGTTTTGAGGTCTGTTGCTGCTGCTCTTTGTATGTGGCGACACTGGGGCTTTGGTCAACCACAGCCCGCGTACCCTTAAGTTCCCATGCCAAATATGCAGGCCGCAGGCATGCGGTAAAGTGGGGGCAATGGGCCATCCAGTGCGATTGCTGTTGTGAAGTCTCCGTCCACCATAGCTGGTACCATATCAGCTGTGTTGGAGACTTCACAACGACGTTCTACAGACTGGTTGGCCAAAATCTCTCGTGGATCTGCTGGGATTGTGGAGCCCCGAATTACAGCGCTTCCCTTTCCCAAAACCCTGTACCCCCTTCCAATAGATTTAGCATCCCCCCCCCCCCCCCTCCACAACCATAAACACCACCGAATCACCTTATCTCACACTCACCTTTAGCTAATACCCCCCTTAGACTTAGGCAAAACCTAGACTTTTCCTCCCCTACATATAACGGACTGCATGACCTGACTTCCCTGACACCGCATCAACCAAATAATTCTACACCAAACCATCCTACCCATAAATCCCATTTATCCATAGCACCACCCAACTCCCCTATTATCTTTAGTCCCTCCTCTACCAAAGCCACCACCGAAAACTTACTCATAAAGGAACCCTCCAATCTCAGAACACTAATCATCAATTTCCATAGTATAATAAACAAACGAGCCGCTTTTCACAACACCGTAGACACCTATGACCCTGACAATATTATAGGGACGGAGACATGGCTCAACCCTGACATATTGGACAATGAAGTCTTCCCGATGGACAGTCCCTATAACATGACTCAACACAGGAAAGACAGACAGGACAGAGACCATGGTGGAGTCTTGATAGTGACAAAGCCAGGACTAGTTGCAACACCAGCCACCGAACTTAGCGCGGACTCAGAAATTATATGGATTAAAACATATAGAGGGCTGCAAGACACTATATATATATAGGAACATTTTACCGGCCCCCTAATTCTAACGTAGAATACTTGCAGTCCGTTGACGAATGTTTATTTAAAATTGACCCCTCCAAATATATATGGTTGGATGGAGACTTCAACTTACAGAACATTAACTGAATAGCATACGCGACACTGGAGAATGACGACCATGACAGTGAAATTATATTACCACAGACTGACAGATCATTACATGAAACATTTATTGACATAATCAACACCCACTCACTCTCACAAACAGTACTCGAACCAACACATACACAAGTTAGTGTAACAAGGATTAACCCTAACACAAGACATCTAATATACTGGACTTGTTTCTTACGAACAACACCTCACTTATAACACATTATATCACGAACACGGGTCTTGCTGGAGCTTAGTGATAATGACATGGTACTCGTTGACGCAAACATTAAACCAAACATACAGAAACAACTACCCAGAAAGATATACCAGTACAACAGAGCTGACATGGGAGCCATCTCCAAGGACTTAGCTAAGTTTAGAGACACCTTCCTTGACAACAACCCAATGGCTATTACTGTTGAGGTTAACTGGACTAGACTTCGTGACTTTATTCATGACACAATGGACAAACACATACCTAAGAAAACTATTACATGTAACTAGTCTCCACCATGGTTCAATAGACAATTAAGACTACATAGAAACAAGGTAAAAGCATACAAGACAGCTAAACGATACAATGATACAGAACACTGGGAAAACTACAAGAATACCCAGACAACATTACAACGAGAAATTAAACAAGCAGAAACTAAGTACACAACCGTACCACTTTTCTCACAAACAACATGCAAAATCACGAAACATTCTACAGCTTCTTCAAAGCACGCAAACAAGACTCGACTGGTATAAGAACATTACAACACAACGATTCCCTGGTCACACTCCCACAAGATAAAGCATATGCACTTAATTCACAGTTCCAGTCAGTATTTACACATGAACACGCAGACTTGCCGGAACTGTCACCATCACCACACCCACCTATACCTCCACTGACTTTACACACCCGCGGAATCAAGAAACTTTTATCTGAGGTAAATGTTGACAAAGCGACTGGACCAGACAATATACCCTGCAGGATACTTAACCCTTAACTGGCGGCGTGCAACATATGTCGAGTGAAATAAATTTGGACTAAGTGGCGGTGCACGACAGCTGTCGAGCGCCATTTTCAGCACGTAATGTTACTGAGAGAGAGAGCTGAGCGGTGGGACGAGCGTAGTAACCTTATGACCGCACCCCACGACCACCGTGTACCTACTGAACTGTATCCCACCCTTCTCCCCCCTTTCTCACTCGCTACACAGGGAATTATGTACGGAAATTACCTAATTATAGGGTTTTTGCACTCGTGTTGTATGATCGTTGCAAGAGAACCAGTGGTCATACAAGGATGGTTCGGGTGTCATTGGAAAGCTCTGTTTACGCCCTTTCAGGGATAGATACTTGTTTTACGCTCTGGGTCTTATTTAGGTATGAAAAGTATCACGTAAACAACCCTATTTAGGGTAAAAAAAAAAAACGCTGTGCGATACGGTCAAATAGACTGCCTAGCCCGCCAATAAGGTGTTAAGAAGAATGCTACCATTCTTGCTCCTATCCTGCAGGTTATATTCTCGCAGACTATAGACACCGGAGAACTTCCCAATGACTGGCTTTGGGCAAACGTGACACCAATTTTTATATCCGGAGACATAACCCTCCCCGTCAACTATAGACCCATTTCAATAACCTCAGTTCCCTGCAAAATTTTAGAACACAGCACAGCGCGGCTTTCAACCCAAGAGATCGTGCGAAACTCAGCTACTGGTGACCACACACAACATTTCCCGATCCCTTAATGACCCCAAAATTAGACAAGTAGACGCCATAGTACTTGACTTCGCCAAAGCCTTCGACAAAGTCCCGCACCAGAGACTTCTAACAAAATCAGACTATTATGGCATCCGAGGACCACTTCTTCACTGGCTTAAGACTTGCTTAACTAATTGTGAGCAACGTGTTGTTCTCGAGGGCTGTCATTCTTCTTCTGTATCTGTAACTTCTGGGGTCCCACAGGGCACCGTCTTGGGCCCCCTACTTTTCCTTTTATATATTAATGACCTTCCACTATCTCTTACTTCTACTACTAGACTTTTTGCAAACGATAGCTTAGTTTATCGACCAATTATCAATAGGGACGATTGCCTCAGACTACAAGACGACTTAACTGCGCTTGAATAGTGGGAAGCCAAGTGGCAGATGACATGCAGTTGTTTCACCCGTTCCAACAAAACCATCCCATTCTCTTACAAACTTCACAATACCCCCTTAGATACCGTTCCCTCCCACAAATATTTGGGGGTCCACATCTCAGCAAACATGAGGTGGACAACACACACACGAACAGCGTCAGAGCAAAGGCTAATAGGGCCCTGGGCTTCCTTCGCAGGAATCTCACAAAGTGTAACGCAAACATCAAAATTCAAGCTTTCAAATCATTACTTTGGCCACACTTAGAATACTGCGACACCGTCTAGGATCCACACACTCACAATAATATTAATAAATTAGAGGCCATACAAAACAAAGCTGCAAGATGGATCAGGTGTGATTACAGACATACTACATCAGTCACTTTGCTCAAACAAGACATTAAACTAGACCCCCTTGTAAAAAGAAGACAAATACACAGACAAATGTTATACAAAATCACAAACAATTTAGTGGACGTAGACAAAAATACATATTTACACCCTACAAACATACGATTTACGAGACGCAGCCACAATTTAAAATACCATACATATCAGGCAAGCACAGACATATTTAGGCATTATTTTTTTCCCCGCAGCATCCAAGAGTGGAATCACCTCCCATCTCACATAATTAATAGCCCCACTCTTGATTCTTTTAAAAATAGGATCACTAATCATTATCTCCCTCATCCTAATCCTTGACTCGATCCTATCCCTTGCTCCTAATTCCCCTGCACAACCCTTGCATATCATGCTGCCTGAGCGCAGCCCTCTGCGGGTTCCCCTGACAAGACGAGACAAGACAAGGGAAACAAGTAATAAATACCCTCAATGTTCCCTGATTAAATAGCACTGTATGAATATTCCCATATTCAAAATAGGCTACAGGGGGACAATGCCTAGTGAGTTCATTGCTCAATAGGTGGCGTTCTGAGAGTGAGGGCCCAAGTATAGGGGGTAAGACAGTGAAGCACTGGAGCGAGGCAGCTCAAGAGATGGGGCTGCATCGAGCCGTGAGTGAGCAACTAAGCCCCATGCATCCTGCGAAGGCAAGATGGCAGGGGCTGTAAAAAGTGTTTCACATGTCTCACCTCCTAGACTAGAACGAGACCTCACAGGATTCACCGTTCATAACGGTTGAATGTACAGGCTCTCAGCCTATGCCCGAGAGGGTACTAGTAGTTGGAATATAGAAAACAAACAAAAAGTGAAAACGGCCACACTCTTGACCGGCCGCATATAGCCCAACTGTATTATGGTTCGGCACCACTGGTGAGAACGGTTCCGCGCGGACTATTTAATGGCTAACTCAGCTAAACTCGCGCATATTTTACCGTACCGTATGGCGCGGCAAAGAGAAGACAGAATGAGACCACAGTTTTAAATCCTAACCTAACCTAACCTAACCTAATCTAAGCTAGGGTTAGGTTAGGTTAGGTTAGGTTAGGTTAGGATTTAAAACTGTGGTCTCATTCTGTCTTCTCTTTGCCGCGCCATACGGTACGGTAAAATATGCGCGAGTTTAGCTGAGTTAGCCATTAAATAGGCCGCGCGGAATCGTTCTCACCAGTGGTGCCGAACCATAATACAGTTGGGCTATATGCTGACCGGCCACACTCCTAAACAGACTTAACCCTTTCAGTATTAGTTCCGCCCTTTTCATCATATTCTGGCAATAATTAGACGATTTTATTCAATTTAAAAAGGGCCTCGAGCAATTAACAGGCTGCGAACGATCCTAATTAACCCCTTTAATTACAACAGATCCTTCTTAAGCTGAATACAATCGTCTAAATATAGCTAGAATAAAATGTAAACGACGTCGCCGGTACAGTAAGGATTAACCAGAACGGATACCATAATATTTTGACCAAAGTAGCTTTTCTATTCGTGTTCCCAGGCATTCACTGGATTTGTAAAACAGCCACAGTAGTGAACCTAAGCAATACAGTTTTGGAGAGGTTAGGTTTTAGTTTGGTCTGGTTAAGGGGGGGTCACCGGCTTTTTTTTTTATCTTGCTCTCCTTTTCTCTCTTTCTCTGGCTTGTATCCATTCGGCCCCATTCAGCCAACTGTTTTAAGACGTTTATCCCCATCCAGGTGTCGATTTCTTCCTGGTGAGCGATAGCGAGCCAGCATTGTATGGAGAAATCCGGCTTCGCCGGAGAAATTTTTCTATTGAAAATTGTACAAATTTACCTTGCTGTCAAAATAAAAATATATATATGCTGGAAAATATTGACACCTGGATGGGGGTAAACGTGTTAAAACAGTAGGTTGAATGGGGCCGAATGGATACATGCCAAAGAGAGAGGGAGAGAAAGAGAAAAAAAGCGAGGTGGGCTCCCTTAAGTCATTTAGGTTAGATGCCTGTGGCCGTTTTGGTTTTGGCCGTTTAGGAGTGTGGCCGGTTTGACAGGAAAACAAAAAGTTCCCTCTATCCTTTGTGGTTTTGATATAAAGTGAGAGTGTAGGTATGTGTGTGTTTGTACGGTAGTTAAATGAGAGACTATGTGTGGTAATTATGGTGGTAAAGGAGAGAGATATTTAGCTTTCTACTTTTACTATTATTATCTCATCCGACGTCTTGGGGGTTATTACGATTTTTGTGTGAATGATTTTAAAGGTTTATGATTGCCTTTGCCATTTAAAGGTTTATGATTGCCTTTGCCATTTAAAGGTTTATGATTGCCTTTGCCATTTTAAAGGTTTATGATTGTCTTTGCCATTTAAAGGTTTATGATTGCCTTTGCCATTTTTTAACAATTTATTTTTAGTTTGTCCCTTAGACTTTTAAAAAGCGCCTCCCAACTAGCAAAAAACGTCCCCCAGACCAAGTTCATGCTAAATATATACATTTTTCGGTAGAAAAATTACCCAACCCAAGGCCGGTTTCTCTTTATTCCTCGTCCAGAAACAAAATTACAACTGAATGGGGTGAAGTGTCTTATAATTGTTAAATTTGAAATTCCTAAATTAATGAAGGATCAGAAAGAAAAAACCCGCACTAGATGGGGCTAAGGGCTTACTGACCCAAATTATCACTCCCTCAGTTCTTGTATATACTGATTAGATGTATTGTTATTAATGAACATGCAAATAATGAATATCTTATTTAAGCTAGCTGTCTCTATATAACTAAATTAATTCTGTGTTGACCCCTGGAAGGCTGGCTTCCACTGATGATGCCGTGAAGTTAAACTCACAGAACTAACAAAAGTCTACAGTGTAAATATTGAATGAATAATTGTAATCAAAATTATACACATAAACAGTGTTAAGAACATAAGAACATAAGAAAATGGGAGTCTGCAGAAAGCCGATTGGCCTAAGCAAGGCAGATCCCTGTCCCACACAACCCCAAATCAATTACAAAGCCCAATTATAGGCTAAACACTCTAATACCCTGAGGATCATCTTACCAAAACGGTTAGAGATTAACGCAGGATTATGGGGGTCTGCAGAGCGCTGATTGGCCCAACCCGGCTGATCCCCCTTCACACCCAACCCTTCTCGTCCATATGCTTATCCAATTTTATCTTAAAGCTCCCTACAGTTTTAGATCCCACTATAGCACTTGGTAGTCCATTCCACCCATCTACAACTCTGTTACCAAACCAATATTTGCCTATATCTTTTCTGAAACGAAATTTATCTAATTTGAAACCATTGGTACGAGTTCTTTCGCTATCACTGAGCTTTAGTACATTTGTCATGTCCCCTTTGTTAATCCCACTAACCCACTTGAACACCTCTATCATATCCCCTCTAACTCTGCGTCTCTCTAACGAATGTAAACCTAATTTCTTCAACCTTTCTTCATACGGAAGATTTCTAATATTATGGATCATTTTTGTCATTCTACGCTGTACTCTCTCCAATGAATCTATGTCCATTCTGTAATAAGGACACCAAAATTGGACAGCATAATCCATATGGGGTCTCACTAATGACAAGTAAAGTTTTAAGATAACATCAGCAGTTCTGTTACTCACACTCCTAGAGATGAACCCGAGAATCCTGTTTGCCTTATTACGAACGCCTATACACTGTTTTCTAGGCTTCAAATCATTGCTAACAAACACACCTAGATCTTTCTCGCAGTCTGAATTTTCTAATTCTAAATTAGCTAGTTTATATTTAACATTTGTTTGCATCTTCCCTATCTTTAATACCTTGCATTTGTCAATGTTAAACTTCATCTGCCAATTTACTGACCATTCATGTAAGGTATCTAGATCCCTTTGGAGGCACTCTATATCGCTATCTGAATCAATTGATCTCCCCATTTTAGTATCGTCTGCGAATTTACTTATCCTACTAGTTATACCTAAATCTAGGTCATTTATGTATATAAGAAACAACAGGGGACCTAATATCGATCCCTGGGGGACACCACTTTTGACTGCTCCCCACTCTGACTTGGTACCATTTATGCTGACTCTCTGTTTCCTACCAATTAGCCATGACCTAATCCATCCCAACAACGCCCCACCTATTCCATGTGCCTCAACCTTTCTCATCAATCTCTCATGAGGGACTCTGTCGAAAGCTTTACTGAAATCTAAATATATAATATCGTATGCCTTGTCATTATCTACTGCTTCATATACCTCTGAGAAAAAACTAAGTAAATTAGTAAGGCAAGAACGTCCCTGAGTGAAGCCATGCTGAGAAGAATTGATTAAGTTAAATGTTTCTAAGTGGTTTCTCATTTTTCTAGCAATAATTTACTCTAGTAGCTTTCCTATGATTGAAGTGAGACTAATGGGACGGTAATTGGATGCTATTGATTTATCACCTTTTTTGAAAATCGGAACTACATTTGCAAGTTTCCAAGCTTCTGGAACTATACCTGTTTCTAATGAATTGTTAAAAAGAAATGTTAATGGGTAACTTAACTCATCTCTGCATTCTTTTAATACTCTGGCATATACCTCATCGGGGCCAGGCGATTTCTGAGGTTTCAGTCTGTCAATTTCCTTAAGCACATCATTTCTACTTATAGTAACCGTACTTAACCTATTTTCTATACTATCGCTATATACCTTACGGACTTCTGGAATCTGTGCCAAATTTTCATTAGTGAAAACGGATAGAAACTGACTATTGTACTGCACATTTCTAAATCATTTTCTGTCATTTCTCCTATCGAAGTTTTAAGGGGGCCTATTTTATCTCTAACTTTAGATTTATATAGCTGGTAAAAAGCCTTAGGGTTATTTTTTGAGTCATTGGCTATCCTGATTTCATAATTTCTTTTGTCTGTCCTTATACATTTTTTAACCTCTCTTGATAGATTCTGATAGTAAGCAAGTAGGTGAATTTCGCCTTTCTTAATTTTTCGATATATTCCTCTCTTTTTTCCTAGAAGGTCTAATAGTCTATTATTCATCCATTTGGGTTGGTTCTGTGTTGATCTAAATTTTCTTTTGGGGATATATTTATTTTGTACATTGTGGAGTGAAGAAATAAAATTATTATATATAGCTGTCAAATTATCCTGAGTTAAGACAGGTATCTGAGAGAGAGTATGTTCATTAGCGCACCTGGGTCCACTTAATAGTTTAACCATAGGATCGACTCTTAAGGCTCGTCTTAATCCACCATAATTGGCTTTTCTGAAATCTGGGATAAGTGTCGTATTCTCTTTAGCCTTTCCTGTCCATTGTATGTTAAAATAAATTGATTTATGATCACTATTTCCTAGTTGGTCTCCTATCTCTACATTATTTATCATTTGTTCATTATTACTTAGAAACAAATCGAGGATATTATTACCTCTAGTAGGCGAGTCTATGAATTGAAATAAAAAACTATCCTGTACCGCCTCAATAAACTCTTTTGAATCTGAGTCGCCGATTTGATGCTGCCAATCAATATTCGGAAAATTAAAATCCCCCATAATACACACATTGCTAAACCTTGATGCTATTTTCACTTCCTGCCATAAAGCTGTACCTTCGTTTCTACTCATATTTGGTGGTCTATAAATCTATCTATCTATCTATTGCCAGACGCCTTACTCCCCTTAATGAGGGTGGCCATACACAGAATGCCCCCAAGAGGACTTATTCCCTGTAAGAGGGACAACCCGAGCCAGTTTAATGAAGGACTTACAGGATTGACCACTCAATTTAGGATCCGTCCGGCTCCGAGGCCCTCTGTGTATCTTGTTAGCACTATTTTTCTACAGTGGTGTTCGGCTAGTCCATCCACTAACCTGCCTTACCCTTCGGTAAGCAGTACCGAAATATAAATAACTCCAATAATTATGGTCTCACTACCTTCGCTAACCTCAACCCAAACACTTTCGTTATCAGTATTTAGTCTAATACCTGATTTAATACAACTTTTTAAAGAACTCCTGACAAACACTGCTATTCCGCCGCCCCTCCTACTTGTTCGGTCGCGTTTAAACAAACTATATCCTGGTATATGGAATTCTGCTAAAAAATGTCTTGATTCTGTATTAATCCATGTTTCAGTCAGTGCTATAATGTCTATATTTTCGTTGCTAACAAGTGCTCTAAGTTCATCCATTTTGTTACATAAACTCCTACAGTTTGTATAATATAATCGCAATGAATTTATTTTACTGGTATCGGATTTACCTTTATTTCTAACTGAATTCCCATCTTCTGTTACACCTTTAATATTTCTACTAGCAGTACAATTAAAATCCTGTGACTGATATTTTCTATTCCTATCTGATGTACCAGTACGGCAATTTACCCTATCTAGACAATTATTCTTACTCATATTCTCAGGCTTTATTTTCAGCGAAACCCCGCGACAATCCTATCTATTGACCTAGCTAAATTTGCCAACCCTAGCCGAGAAAGATGAACCCCGTCCTGTGCGTACAACTGATTTTTACCATAGAAACGGGTCCAGTTATCAAGGAATGGTATTGCATTTGCATTACAGTATTTTTCCAGCCGACAATTGATACCAATTGCCCTAGATGACCATTCCTTGCTGACCCCTCTCCGTGGCAAGATACTGTGTACTACAGGTATGCCTCCCTTCCTCCTAACTTTATCTAACACCTCCCTGTACTGCCGAAGCAGTACTTCCGTCCTACCTTTACCAACATCATTGCTCCCTGTACTGAGACAGATAATGGGGCTATCTCCAATATCTTTCATGATGTAATCAATGTCCTCTAACACCTTCCCAACCCCGGCACCAGGCAGACAGACAAGCTTCCTAATATCAGTACAGGTGGACCTAGCTAAGTGTCTGACCATGGAGTCCCCAACAATTGAGAAGGACTTGCCTCTCCTTGTCGATGACTTGGTAGCAGCTGCGGCAGCGGCAGGAACTCCTGGGGCAGCAGTTGAAGGTACTCCTGGGGGGGCAGCAGTCACAGCATTCCCTGTTGGAGGCAACTTACTTACCTTTCTCCTGGTTTCCTCGCCGAAGGAAGCACTCGCAGCCTCACCATCACATTCGTCATCCAAGGTGATGAACTTGTTGCTGAGGGCAACTGGCCGCCGTAGAAATTTGCAGGTTGTTGCACTTGTTGGAACAACTGTCCAGGGAGCATCACGATCCCTAACAGCAGTTGCACTATCCTCACTTTTCTTGTCAGCCAAAGACAGCTTTAAGGCCAAATTCTCGTCTTTGAGAGACTGCACCTCTCTCTCCACATTGTCCATCCTTTCTTGCAAAGCAAGACAAAGCTGGAGAATATGAGAGGAGGTAGCAATCTCGTCAACACCAGCCATTTTAAGAAAGCGTTAATACTATCACCACACTATGGGCAAAGATATTCACTGGGAGTCACTAGGGACAGGTCCTCACTCAGCAAAGGTCAGGTTGTTTATGCTTGCAAAGGTTGCAATGGCTTGTGTGCGGTAATGTGAACTCAGACAAGATTAAAGTTTTTTTTTTTTTTTTTTTTTTTTCTTTTTTTAAGTAAGTATTCAATGTTTACAGTGTATGGTTGTCGCTGAAAACACAGTGTGAAGCTCAACGCTTATGAGTAATATTTTATTTCAATTGTATTTTAATTACAAAAAAATATATATATACCTGTATATTATTTCCCAGGTACAATGGTTGCCAAATGGAGAAAAAAAAATAGTAAGTTCTGACAGTAAATTAATATTATTGGTTTAAGGGGGTAGGGTTTATTTATTGGTCGATTTGTTGATTTATTTATTATCTTTATAGTATCCTTCCAAAGCCTCCATTAAGCTTAAAGAAAACATCTCCAATGTTTAAATTTTTCGGTAAAAAAAAATCCCGGCCGAAGACCGGTTCCACTTAAGCTACAAGCTCGCTATCGCTCACCATGAAAAAATATATACCTAAATGACATGAAAGGTCTTAATATTGACAAAGAAGTGGGGTGAAAAGTCTTAACATCGCCAATCTAATGAGCCAAACGTTTTAAAATCTGAAAACTATTGGGGCTAATCATGAGCGAGAAAAGGGGCGTTAGTTACGCTACATATTTTTTCATAATTGCATAATATTCATTAATTTATAACAGTAATATACATACAGTATAATTGTTATTGTTCATTAATTTATAACAGTAATATACATACAGTATAATTGTTATTGTTCATTAATTTATAACAGTAATATACATACAGTATAATTGTTATTGTTCATTAATTTATAACAGTAATATACATACAGTATAATTGTTATTGTTCATTAATTTATAACAGTAATATACATACAGTATAATTGTTATTGTTCATTAATTTATAACAGTAATATACATACAGTATAATTGTTATTGTTCATTCTGCAATAACAGTAATATACATACAGTATAATTGTTATTGTTCATTCTGCAATACAGTATAATTGTTATTGTTCATTCTGCAATAGAAATTTCAAACTGTTAAAAGTATGTCCAAGGTAAATAACTGAGATCAACATAATTATTGTAGACATTTATACTTTAACCTATATATTTTGTCACACATGTGGAAGCTTGTTTTAACCTATATATTTTGTCACACATGTGGAAGCTTGTTTTAACCTATATATTTTGTCACACATGTGGAAGCTTGTTTTAACCTATATATTTTGTCACACATGTGGAAGCTTGTTTTAACCTATATATTTTGTCACACATGTGGAAGCTTGTTTTAACCTATATATTTTGTCACACATGTGGAAGCTTGTTTTAACCTATATATTTTGTCACACATGTGGAAGCTTGTTTTAACCTATATATTTTGTCACACATGTGGAAGCTTGTTTTAACCTATATATTTTGTCACACATGTGGAAGCTTGTTTTAACCTATATATTTTGTCACACATGTGGAAGCTTGTTTTAACCTATATATTTTGTCACACATGTGGAAGCTTGTTTTAACCTATATATTTTGTCACACATGTGGAAGCTTGTTTTAACCTATATATTTTGTCACACATGTGGAAGCTTGTTTTAACCTATATATTTTGTCACACATGTGGAAGCTTGTTTTAACCTATATATTTTGTCACACATGTGGAAGCTTGTTTTAACCTATATATTTTGTCACACATGTGGAAGCTTGTTTTAACCTATATATTTTGTCACACATGTGGAAGCTTGTTTTAACCTATATATTTTGTCACACATGTGGAAGCTTGTTTTAACCTATATATTTTGTCACACATGTGGAAGCTTGTTTTAACCTATATATTTTGTCACACATGTGGAAGCTTGTTTTCAAAAGGTAGAAACAAACTGACAATCAATAAAACAAACATAATTCACTTAGCTAATATTAAAGTGCACATAATCAATCCTGCGCTTAAGGGAGCCCACCTCGCTTTTTTTTCTCTTGATCTCCCTTTCTCCTTGGCTTGTATCCATTCGGCCAGATTCAGCCTACTGTTATAAGACGTTTACCCCCATCCAGATGTCAATATTTTCCTGGCGAGCAGTAGCGAACCACCATATATATTTTTTTGTTTTGACAGAAAGCTAAATTTGTAAATTTTTCGATAGCAAAAGTTCTCCGGCGAAGCCAGATTTCTCCATACAATGTTGGATCGCTATCGCTCGCCAGGACGAAATCGACACCTGGATGGGGATAAACGTCTTAAAACAGTTGGCTGAATGGAGCCGAATGGATACAAGCCAGGGAAAGAGAGAAACGGAGAGAAAGATAAAACAAAAGCCGGTGACCCCCCTTAACCCTTTCAAGAGGACGTCTTTCTTCCTCTTATTCTGGCTTTTAGTAGACGATTTTTTTTCAGATCAAGAAAGAATTGTGGGATCCAGAGAGTTAAATGAGAGTGAACTTACCCCTTTGACTTTGAGGGCCTTCTAAGCCAAATTAAATAGTCTACTATTACCCTGAGTAAGGTGAAAATTAGTCCTCGAATGTTGAAAGGGTTAAGGGAGAACACACGGTATTGTGCAGCATAATTTACTGGTTCGGCTCAATGATTTAAGGAAGGGGTTTAGTTTCTCTCTAAACCTCCATCAAACTTTAAAAAACACCCACAAGACCCCCCTTCGATATAAATTTGTAAATTTTTCGGTAGAAAAATGTCCCGGCCGAAGGCCGATTCCACTTCAAATACAGGCTCGCTATCGCTATCCAGGAAAAAAATCGACACCAACATGGCACGAAAAGTCTTAATATTGGCAAAGAAATGAGGCAAAAGGTCTGAAAACGCCAAACTAATTGGTCGAATGTCTTGAAATCTCATAACTAATAGGGATACACATGAGGGAGGAGGAGGACTCGAAAAGCCAACTTCCCCCCCTTAAGCGAGAAAAGACTACTGGAATCAGTATGAATAAATTAATGCGTATATATCATCTGAGTTCAAATATACTAACCTGCAATTACTAGTAGCACCAATAGACGAGACATGATGAATTAGTGCGGAGAGGGTTGTGTCTTGAGTGGCTTGATGTTGCTGACTGACCGAGTTGATCGTGGTGGGGCTTATATATACAGTAGCACACACACACACACACTGGACCCTCTGTACGAAAAGTTAGAAGAACGAACACTTTAAGAAGAAAACATATTATCATCAACTCGGCCTCCTCCTCACCCATTGTTTTATCTTTTATGTTGCCACCTCCCGCCTCCATCTATATCTTATCTGTTGGTGTATCTGTCTATGTAATTCTAACTGTCGACCTATTTGTCTGCCTGTCTACATCTAAACAGTATCTGGATTTGATTCCACGACTGGGAGAGACGGTTGGGTAGACTAATCACACCTAATGCCTCTGTTCACCTAGCAGTATAATAGGGACCTGGCATTTGTCACGTCCCATCCGGGGAGATATACCGTGGTAATCTGGATATTATGTAGTATCCCCAGTGAATCCTGATGGGTAACTCGATCAACATATTGCACAACCAATATATACAGTATATACTGTATATTTATATTTATATATTAGGTGCCCTGTGAATTTTGTTAGATATTTCTTAAAATGAGAATAGTTCACTCTGAACAAAAATATCCTATAGACATAAGCTTTTTGAGACATTGTTTGCAGCGATGGCCAAGAAAAGTAAAAACAAATGCATTTGTTATACGTTTAACCCAGTTTTCCCTCTAAACCAAAGGGTTAGGGAAGAAAGGAAGCAGTGTATGATGAAGTATCAAGTCTTCAAATGGACACCAACATATCTTTTCTTGCTCTCTTTATTTTCTGGTGATGGCGAGTTGAACATTGCAAGTATAACACAAATCCGCATATTCAACGCATCGCTACGGGAAGATGAAAAAAACCTACAGAAGGATTTATTATGGCTATTGAAACCATTTATATCATACTTCATCATACACTACTTAGATTTATCTCTAGTTCTTTTAAATCGACAATAACATAGGATACAAATGGTAAAGCACAAAAACTGCCAGGTGAAAATGTGGGGATATTTAGCCTTTTCATAATTGTTTACCCATTTTTTTGTCTTCACATAAAGAAAATATATAAGGAAAATACTAGGTAGTATATGACGAAACATTGTATCAATACTTCAAAAAACACACCAAAAAAAAATTCTGGTTCCCGAAATGACGAGATGAGTATGCAGTTTTGTATGTGTTTTTGTAATAAGAACATAAGAACATAAGAAAATGGGAGTCTGCAGAAAGCCGATTGGCCTAAGCAAGGCAGATCCCTGTCCCACACAACCCCAATTACAAAGCCCAACCATAGGCTCAACACTAATACCCTGAGGATCATCTTACCAAAACGTTTTAGAGATTAACGCAGGATTACGGGGTCTGCAGAGCGCTGATTGGCCCAACCCGGCTGATCCCCCTTCACACCCAACCCTTCTCGTCCATATGCTTGTCCAATTTTATCTTAAAGCTCCCTACCGTTTTTAATCCCACTATAGCACTTGGTAGTCCATTCCACCCATCTACAACTCTGTTACCAAACCAATATTTGCCTATATCTTTTCTGAAACAAAATTTATCTAATTTGAAACAATTGGTAAGAGTTCTTTCGCTATCACTGAGCTTTAGTACATTTGTCATATCCCCTTTGTTAATCCCACTAACCCACTTGAACACCTCTATCATATCCCCTCTAACTCTGCGTCTCTCTAATGAATATAAACCTAATTTCTTCAACCTTTCTTCATACGGAAGATTTCTAATATTATGGATCATTTTTGTCATTCTACGCTGTACTCTCTCCAATGAATCTATGTCCATTCTGTAATAAGGACACCAAAATTGGACAGCATAATCCATATGGGGTCTCACTAATGACAAGTAAAGTTTTAAGATAACATCAGCAGTTCTGTTACTCACACTCCTAGAGATGAACCCGAGAATCCTGTTTGCCTTATTACGAACGCCTATACACTGTTTTCTAGGCTTCAAATCATTGCTAACAAACACACCTAGATCTTTCTCGCAGTCTGAATTTTCTAATTCTAAATTAGCTAGTTTATATTTAACATTTGTTTGCATCTTCCCTATCTTTAATACCTTGCATTTGTCAATGTTAAACTTCATCTGCCAATTTACTGACCATTCATGTAAGGTATCTAGATCCCTTTGGAGGCACTCTATATCGCTATCTGAATCAATTGATCTCCCCATTTTAGTATCGTCTGCGAAGTTACTTATCCTACTAGTTATACCTAAATCTAGGTAATGATCTAACTCATCGCCACGACAATAGGAAGAACGATACAGTGGAGTTCTTGGAGTCACTGTGAAGTATTAATAACATTCTTCATCATACTTTTCATATTTGTTTCCCTATTTCTATCTTATTGAAGAAAATCAGTGATAAATATGACGAAAAACGCTAAATGGCAGCTTTAATTGGCCATACCTGGACACAAAAATGAACCCAAAATCTGTCTATAGAACACTTTTTACTCAGAATAATTTAATCTTTAATTTTTGGAAGTATCTAACAAAACTCGTGGGACACCCTGTGTGTATATATCGGTATATATATACAGTACAATCGCGCTAATAAGTGATGCCTCGGCACCAAGTATGTTTTGATCAATAATTGGTATTAGCAATATCTAAGCTTAGTTTCTTCATATCGAGTGAAATATACAAACATGTTCCTACACTTACCCACTCTATTCAACATCTGACAGACATTAATACAGCACAGAACAAGCCAAACGTAATGACAGCTGGGCCATGACTTATTAGCGCGACCGTACATAAATAATGTCCATTAATTTTGTCATCGAAATATTTAACTATCTATTTTAAGTCTTGGTATACTGTAACTTACACATTATCTTTTTTAAATTGATTTAATTAATATACAACTCTACACAATAAATGCTTTAATCATTTAGACAACCAACAGGATCCAGAACAGTCTTATCTTATGTAAGCACAAACATTAATATATACACCTTCGTCCTAACCAAGTGAATACATTTTTGTTTTCCAATGTGAGCGTGTGTTTACCTGTGAGATCATGCCTGTGTACCCTGGGGAAACTTATAGAACATTGGACAACCTTGAAAACCAGACAAAGTAATTTTGGGAAGGCAAAGGTTAACCCTTTTCGAATATGAGAACGCCTTCCTTTCATTCAGTTTTGTATATACTTACCTGCAATTTGGCATGAAGATTGGTATTATTCAGAACTGCATACCCGATCCTCAGAACACCAAAGTAGAGTGAAGATGGGACTTATATTTGTACTGAAGAATGAGCATTGGGTGCGACAGATGTGGTGAATTAAGACACATATGCAGAACAGGGGCCCAGTTTATTTGACTTTTCGCCGTAAAGGCTTCTTCAGGAATGTTTCCTGAAGAAACCTTTACGGCGAAACGGCGAATATGCTGAGTCCCTGCTCTGCATACGTGTTTTAAGGGAGCTCAGACGGTATTGTGCAGCATATTTTACTTGTCCGGCTCAATGGTTTAAGGAGGGGGTTTAGTTTGCTCTCTAAACCTCTATCAAACTTTAAAAAAACACCCACAAGACCCCCCTTCGATATAAATTTGTACATTTTTCGGTAGAAAAATTTCCTGGCCCAAGGTCGATTCCTCTTCAAATACAGGCTCGCTATCGCTCGCCAGGAAAAATCTACACCTAAATGGCACGAAAGGTCTTAATATTGGCAAAGAAATGGGGCAAAAGGTCTGATAATCGCCAAACTAATGGGGCGAATGTCTTGAAATCTCATAACTAATAGGGCTATAGATGTAGGAGGAGGACTCAAAAAACCAACTGCCTCCCTTTAATTCCTCATATAGTTTTACGTTTGGAAATAGAACACACACACACACACACACACACACACACACCAGTGTATGATGACGCTTTTCTTCCTTATAGTTGTATATCATTAGTTGAATATATTTAATAGAACGAACACACACACACACACACACACACACACACACACACACACACACCAGTGTATGATGACGCTTTTCTTCCTTATAGTTGTATATCATTAGTTGAATATTTAATAGAACGAACACACACACACACACACACACACACACACACACACACACCAGTGTATGATGACGCTTTTCTTCCTTATAGTTGTATATCATTAGTTGAATATATTTAATAGAACGAACACACACACACACACACACACACACACACACACACCAGTGTATGATGACGCTTTTCTTCCTTATAGTTGTATGTCATTAGTTGAATATATTTAATTAAGGGAGCACACCTCGCTTTTTTCTCTTTCTCTCCCTCTCTATTTGGCTTGTATTCATTCGGCTCCATTCAGCCTAGTGTTTTAAGACGTTTACCCCCATCCAGGTATCAATATTTTCCTGGCGAGCGGTAGCGAGAGCATATATATATTTTTGTTTTGACAGAAAGATAAATTTGTAAATTTTTCGATAGAAAATTGTCTCCGGCGAAGCCGAATTTCTCCATACAATGCTGGATCGCTATCGCTCGCCAGGAAGAAATCGACACCTGGATGGGGATAAACGTCTTAAAACAGTTGGCTGAATCGGGCCCAATGGATACAAGCCAGGGAAAAAGAGAAAAGGAGAGAAAGATTTTAAAAAGCCGGTGACCCCCCTTAAGGAAGGGATTGTGGGAATCAGAGGGTTAATTAGTATACAGTAGTTCTTACCCCTATGATTCCTAGAGATCCTTCCTAAACTACATAAAATCGTCTAATAATATCCAGTACTTAATAATATCCAGTACTTAATAATATCCAGTACTTGATAATATCCAGTACTTAATAATATCCAGTACTTAATAATATCCAGTACTTAATAATATCCAGTACTTAATAATATCCAGTACTTAATAATATCCAGTACTTAATAATATCCAGTACTTAATAATATCCAGTACTTAATAATACCCAGTACTTAATGAAGAAACGAGTCATCGTTTATTTGACCGTAAATGTTTAAGAGTCCATTCAGTTCTATCTGGGGCGACATATTGGGCATTATTATGCTACTTTCTTGATTATTTGCCAAGGGTTTTACATAAAAAATAAACCGCTCTCCCATACCCCCTTCAAACTAAAAAATACTAACCAAATCCATTCAAGCTAAATATGTACAGTTTCCGGTAAAAAATACTAACAAACCCATTCAAGCTAAATATGTACAGTTTCCGGTAAAAAATACTAACAAACCCATTCAAGCTAAATATGTACAGTTTCCGGTAAAAAATACTAACAAACCCATTCAAGCTAAATATGTACAGTTTCCGGTAAGAAATACTAACAAACCCATTCAAGCTAAATATGTACAGTTTCCGGTAAAAAATACTAACAAACCCATTCAAGCTAAATATGTACAATTTCCGGTAAGAAATGTCCCCAGTCAATTGCCAGTTTCTCTTAAACTGCAGGCTCATTATCAATCGCCCAGGAAACATCGACACCTAAATGGGGTGAAGTGTATTATAGTCGCCAAACTAATGAGGTGAAACGTTTAAAATATCTAACCTAATAGAATGAATCCGGGAGGGTCCTAAAAAACCCGCCTAGCACCAGATATGATTAACAGTGTAAAAGCTACAGTGTATTACTGTTAAGGGGAGACGATCGTTTTTCTGGTCCCCTTTCTCCCTATTGTTTAGTCCCATTAGTTTTGAGATTTTTAGACGTTCGGCCCATTTGTTTGGCGATTATCAGACCTTTTGCCCCATTTCTTTGCCAATATTAAGACCTTTCGTGCCATTTAGGTGTAGATTTTTTCCTGGCGAGCGATAGCGAGCCTGTATTTGAAGGGGAATCGACCTTGGGCCAGGAAATTTTTCTACCGAAAAATGTACAAATTTATATCGAAGGGGGGTCTTGTGGGTGTTTTTTTTTAAAGTTTATCTTGAGGGGGGGTCTAGGGGATGTTTTTCTAAGTTTGAGGGATGTCTAGCGAGGAAACTAAGAATTTGTGAATGAATGAATTTATAGGTCAAGAAAGCAGTCAGTATCCCCTTAATATCTGACATGGCATCATCATCTTCATCCATCAGTAGTTCTCTGATGGACAAAGGCCTTCCTTTACCTTTTCCATGACTCACCAGACTTCCTAGTCTTTGCCATGTTACTAAAGCAGTTTGTTTTCTACCTCATCTCTCCATCTTTCCATCTCTTGCCTGATCTTTTCTTGTCGTATTATCGTTCTCTGGAGGCCTAATCAGTCATTAATTTACTTCACCTATTATAATTTCTTCTTGCTACGTGTCCTCTCCATCTCCACCTCTGTTCATTTAAAATATTGTAAAATATCCTAGACTTTGGTTTGTCCTTTTGCCCATGGAACTCTTTGCCTGTCTCTCATAGTTACTCTTGTTACTGATCTTTCCATTGCTCTCATCATACTCCTATGATTATTACCTCCGCCAATGAAGAAGAACCAACATTATGTTTTCGCCTCCGTTTGTTTGTTTGATTGTTTGTGTTTCTGTAAAAAAAATATCTCAAAGAGGCAAACACTTTTATTTAGCCTCTAACTTCCAAAATGTCTTCCTATACCGACCAAGGTCGTTTAATGATTGCCAAAAGAAAAGTAATAAACACGTTGAACGTTCCTACAGTTTATAGCCTTCATTCATAATAGGTTCGACAGTATCAAGTAAAAGAATGGTGCATAAATACGTCCGTGATCTTAGTTTAAAAATAAACACTGTAAACAAGAATAATAATATTATGGGTAAGAACACAGTAATATAATGATAAATAAACACTGTAAACAAGAATAATAATATTATGGGTAAGAACACAGTAATATAATGATAAATAAAGAGGTTAAACTTATTTACCTTGTTCTAAATTCCTTCAAGTTAATTGCAGAAAATAAACCCAATATTCAAAATATTTCAGAAAATTTATGAACCTCAAAGGAACTAGATCATATAATACAATAATATAATACTCCTTAAATTTATACGAATCATATTTAGATGGTCTCTCTCTCTCTCTCTCTCTCTCTCTCTCTCTCTCTCTCTCTCTCTCTCTCTCTCTCTCTCTCTCTCTGCATACAGAAAGGCCAAAAGAAGTCAAGACCAAAGATATTTAGATTCCTTCAAAAATATGTGTAGAAGAGTGAAATTTCTTATAAAGGAAGCAAAGCGGAATGAAGAACTCAGGGTTGCAGCCCTCTGCAAAGAGAGTCCTAAAGAGTTCTTCAGCTATGTGAACAGCAGGAAGCCATTCAAAAGTAGCATTGGACCTCTAAAGGATTCAACAGGCCAACTACAAACCTCTGACACTGATATAGCTAAATCCCTAAACGACTATTTTCTCTCAGTATTCACAGGGGAAAATACCAGTGACATGCCAAGTCCAGGATCACTACATGAGGGTGAAGTTCTTAGCAGAATTAGATGTACCCCAGAGGAGATAGCAAAAAGAATAGATAAGTTAAATAGGTTCAAGTCATCCGGCCCAGATAGCTTTCTTCCCCAAGTTGTACGAGAAGTGCAAGATGAAATCGTACCTTTCTTGGGAGACATTTTCAATAAATCACTGGAAAATAGAGAGATCCCTAAAGACTGGAAACTGGTCAATGTGATCCCAATCTTTAAGAAAGGGGACCACGAGTGTCCCAAGAATTATCGGTCAATTAGCTTGACTTCTATCAAAGTAAAACTCTTAGAAGGGATACTAGTAGACAAGATAGTCGACTACCTAGATAATCACAATTTAATTACAGATTCCCAACATGGATTCAGACGACACCGATCATGTCTTACCAATTTACTGGAATTTTTCCATGAAATGCTGAATGAGTATGACAAAAGTAGAGCCATAGACATCCTTTACTTAGATTTTCAAAAAGCTTTTGACAAAGTGCCTCAATGCAGGCTAATGTCAAAGGTAAGTGCACTACGTATCAATACAGAGGTCACAAATTGGATAAAAAGTTGGCTAACAGGTAGACAACAACGAGTGTTAATCAATGGTGTTTCTTCTGAGTGGACTCCAGTCACTTCTGGAGTTCCACAGGGATCTGTCCTTAGCCCACTTCTGTTTAGCATATAGGTCAATAACATCGATATTGGTCTGTTGAGTGTAATCTCCAAGTTTGCAGATCACATAAAGCTTGGAATGAATGTGAAAGACCTCAAAGGGGTTGAACAGCTCAGGATGGACCTTAACAGACTGGGTGAATGGTCAGAGACATGACAGATGCCTCTAAACTTGGAAAAGCGCAAGGTGATGCATATCGGCCAAGCATACCCCAAGTCAGTCTATTCGCTATTGGGAATGCCTCGGGAAGTGACTGACTTGGAAAAGGATTTGGGTGTTCTGAGTAGCATTGACCTAAAGTTTTCCAAGCAGTGCAAGGAAGCAGAGAAGAAAGCTCAGAAATTATTGGGCTAGGCCCTATATTAAGAGGCAATTTAAGTATAGAAATAAGGAAATAGTCCTCACATTTTACAAAGCTCTGATACGGCCTCTCCTGGATTATGCTATTCAATTCTTGTCTCCAGCACTCAGGAAAGATATAGAGCGACTATAAAGAGTACAAGCAAGAGCTACAAAGCTTATTCCATCGCTTAGAAGACTGAGCTATGAGAACCGGTTGATAGCTCTTGATCTTTTCCCGTTGAAGACACGCAGACTACGTGGTCGGCTCATTGAAGTTCTTAAAATATTTAATGGGTTTGAGAATGTGGATTATAGCAGAATGTTTAGCCTCACTATGAATACAACACGCAACCATGGCTGGAAATTATAATTGAAAAGGTTCATCACTAGTTTTTGTGGAAACTTTTTCACATACAAGATCTGTTCTACCTGGAACAAACTTCCCTCCGAAGTTATAAACAGTTCTTCAGTAGAGCAGTTCAAGAAGAGAGCAGATAGTATTTTGCAAACTTTGTAACGAGTGTATTGCTCTAACAGAGAGTCTGGTGGTCCGCGGTTGCGAACGGACGTCCTGGTGCCTGGCGAATCTGCGGCTTTATTTGGGGGAACTCTAGTCGGTCCTCCTGGAGATTGTCTTCCGCGTCGGTGGTTCATCGGCCTCTCCCCCCGGCTTCATCCCCTTCTTCCATGCTGCCCTGCTGCCTTCGTCATCCTCTGATCATCCGTCTGTGCCGGCTTCTCTCTATGCCATCTTTCTTCCCTTCTGGTTGGTGGGGGCCGGCGCTTCCCTGGA
Organism: Paralithodes platypus; assembly: GCA_032716605.1. Lineage (NCBI taxonomy): Eukaryota > Metazoa > Arthropoda > Malacostraca > Decapoda > Lithodidae > Paralithodes > Paralithodes platypus. The sequence continues at coordinate 19,808,169 of CM064490.1, forward strand.
CCTGTGACCCGTGGCTTGCCTGCTGAAGGGACGCAGCACCCACGGTGGTCGGCTCAGGTATCGGCAAAATCCTCGGCTTTCTTCATGGTTCATTCGTGGGCCCCACCTCCCCGTCGGTGCCAGGGCCGCCTTCAGCTTCTGGGGTTTGTGTTGGCCCCTCTGTCATCGACTCTTCACTGCCGGGTGCCATCGTTCATCACTTCATCTTCTCTTCCATCCTCGTGTCCTGGGATTGTTGTTGCCCTTCTCCAGCCCCCCCTGGGTCCCTGACAGTTGAGCCTCATTACTGGGAGGTCGCTACGGCTTTGACCAACACTGTGTCAGGGTTAGGACTCACCCTCACAGATCTAAAATTAAGATTCAAGATCAAGTAGTGCACTAACAGTATATATATATATATATATATATATATATATATATATATATATATATATATATATATATATATATATATGTTATATACTGTATATATATATATATACAGTATATATATATTTTTTTTTTTTTTTTTTCCTATGTGAGTGAGGGAGTGCCTCCCCCATAGTTAAAAGAGTGACAGGGCCAAAATCAAGGGACGTTCCAGCCAAAATGCCAGGACACACGGAGTTTGAAGCAATTTAAGTCATAGGGAGAGGGAAACACTGATTCTGGGAGAGAGTTCCAGAGCTCAACTGTTGAATAGAAGAAAGTTGGAGAATAACGTTTCACTCTTGGGTTAGAAAGTTGCACAGAGTAGGGGTGGGATTGTGTTGCAAGATGGGTACCACGTGCCCTACGTAAAGAAGGTGGTATACACTGGGAAAGCTCTGAGGAACACTGATTATTATAGTAGCGATAGAATAGCGAGAGAGATGCAACATTGCGGCGGAGAGAGAGAGATTGCAGAGAGTTGGTGAGTGGACGGGAGTTAATGATATGAAAGGCCTTCCTTTCTATTTTGTCTAGGAGTGCGGTGTGAGAGGATGCTCCCCACACATGTGAACAATACTCAATACAAGGACGCACCGTGCCCCTGTACAGAGCAAGAAGCTGTGCAGGGGTAAAGAACCCCCTGAGGGGGTTGAGCACACCCAGCTTTTGGGAGGCTGCCTTAGCAAGACTGGTAATATGGTCCTTCCAAATGAGGTCAGAGGAAAAAGAGACACCAAGAATGTCTAACTAATTTTCATTGATTTTCGTTGATATTCTGTAGTAGTTGGCCTATGTTAACCCCTTCAGACTCACATGATGCAGAGGTTGCCAGATTAGCAATAAGAAATAGAGTTCTCTCACTCTCATAATTACCTCTCCAAAATTAGTTTTCTGCCCACAGCTAACTCAAAGACAACTGCAGAGGTTGCAGTAACTAAACTAAAGTTTTGTAAATACCCCTGATGGTAATAAAGGCTTCAAAGTATCCCTAATAGGCTCAATGACGTTTTGGAGATAGCTGTCTCCATCTTCAGGGTGGAAGAGGTATTGATTTGACTTGGGGTCCTTAGAGGTATATATAGGGGTCAGATTGACCTGGGAAGGGGAATGGGGCTGGGCTACACCTGTCAGTTTGACCTGGGAAGGGCGAGGGGGGGGGGGGGGGGCTACACCTAGGGTGGCAGATCCTGGTTGATTAAGCAACTGTCACACTATGCAGAATTAAGTGCCGACGCTCCACGACTTAAGGGTCGTAACGAGGCCTTTGCCTACATCGCCGCGCGACGTGGGTGGGCGCCAACTCAAGAGAGACGTCGACAGAGGTCGTCAGGGGCCTCAGGAAAAGTTCAACACGAACAACTCTCATAAGCTGAGTCGGCGGGATCTGAAGTCAAGGACGTGGACGGGATGGGGACGGTAGGCGGGCGGCGTCGGGTGGCGTCCAGTGGGTGTCAGACGGTACAAGGGCGTGGACTCGTCTGCGTCAGACGCCGCTATAAGGTAGGTCGCTGTCAGACAGCGACCCGGTAACGCCCAGGCGGCGTCATAGGGGGAGGGCATACCGTGAGTCCGCGACCTGGCAACGTCGAACGGGACATCGTTGATAGAGGGTCTTGGAGTTTTTTTTTTAAGCTTAATGGAAGTCTAGCGAGGAAACTAAAAAATAAAATTAATATATAAATAAATAGACCCCCAAAAGTCACCACTTTCCCCTTAATCCGATCCCATCAACGAGTAACTATCTATAAACCCTTTCAATGGTTGTGACGTCTGTTTTGCCTTAGTTCTGCCCTACTTAGACGATTTTATGCAGCTTAAGAACGGTCTGTGGGAGTGAAGAGATATAAATAAGAGGAATAGAGGTCTTGTGATTGCTACAGGCCCTTCATAAGCATAATAAAATAACCTAATAGTTGCCAGGCTATAACGAGAAAGACGTCACCGGTACTGAAAGGGCTAACTATAAATGGCCTTGTTTTACCAATTACTCAAAGAACCACTTAATTAAGTGGAGATGGGCGTATTTATTTGCTCATTTACGGATCCTTTTATTATGTTTTTAGTTTCCTCCCTAGATTTCAAGCTTAATAACCCCTCCCCCCCCCCCCTCACACATACACACACAAACGTCGCCTCCGACGGACCGGTTTGCCTCGGTCGGGGTCAAGTGTGACGGAGTAAAGGTCCAGTGTGACAGGGTGGCTGTCCATTGCAGCCATAGTATCTATAGGCGCCGCCCTACCTCCTATAGGCGCCGCTCGTCAGGAGCCTTGTCGCCAACCAGCTTGCGCGCTATGGCGCATGACGCCGCCCCGGCAGCGTCATTTTTCTCCCTTAGGTCTTGCATGGTTGCTGCTTGACCCCGTCCAGTTCCCGTTAGGCGGCCTGCCCGTCCATAGTGCCCGCCATGGGCGTCCCATCCCTCAATCACCCTCGCCACTCCTTAAGTCGTGGAGCGTCGGCACTTAATTCGACATAGTGTGACACTTGCTGTAGGGGTGGCCTAGATGATCTCAGTTGATAGTTGTGGGAAGGAGGAGGTTGCTGCTGGTTGGCTGGTAATACATGGGGAGGGGGTATGGTCGCAGAAGGCGTCGGGCTACTGTATGGGGGATGTTTTGCACTCGGGAGGGCCTGGAAGTCTTCGATCTGTGTGTTTAAGGTGGGGCGGAGCGTTTGTATGTATATAGCCTCAAGTAAAGCTTGGCGTCTGGGGTCGTTTTCTTGGTCTAGTATGGTGGTGTATTTGTCTGGGTCTGGTCGAGTGAGGTCATTGTGGAAGGGGTTTTTGTAGTGCGTTTTTATGGCGCCGTTTTGTAGATGCATAGTAAGACGTCTTGTCAGTCGTGTCCGTGGCATCCCGATGTGGGAATGTGGCCCACAGTCCTCATTGTTGCAGGTATGTCGGTTGATGACGAGGTCTTCCTGTAGAGACATTTTGATCAGAGCAGGTCGGTTACGAAGGAGGAGGTGGGAGGTTTTCTTAGACTTATATTAAATTATGAGTCTGATTTGTTGCTCAGAGTTTGTGGGGAGTACGTTTTTCATAAGTATATTTCATATGATGGTCTCATCTGTTTTATGTTCAGAGGACATGTGGTTCTTGTAGTAGATCTTGATGTCGTCGCTGGGTGTAGGGGCTTCACCCTTGTACCATTTTTCCAGGTGTTTATTGATGGCTAGCTGGACATCAGAGTTACTGTAGTCATTGTTTATGAGGACTTGGGTGAGGCGGTCAAGTTTGGTGTGGGTGTCCTTCGAACTGGTGCAATGAGAGAGGGCCCTCCTGATATATACTGTATATAATTATATACATATCTATATATATATACAGTATATATATATATATATATATATATATATATATATACTGTATATATATATATATATATATATATATATATATGTATAGATATATATATATATATATATATATATATATATATATATATATATATATATATATATATATATATACTGTATATATATATATATATATATAGATATATATATATATATATATATATATATATATATATATATATATATATATATACCGGTATATATATATATATATATATATATATATATATATATATATATATATTGTAACATCCGTACCGACCGGATGTCATGTGACCTGACCAACCTGTTGAACGTGACTTTACAACCTCGTGGCAACTACTCAACCCTGCTTACGTGACGAGAGAGAGAGAGAGAGAGAGAGAGAGAGAGAGAGAGAGAAAGAGAAAGAGAAAGAGAGAGAGAGAGAGGGAGCCCGGCTACATCCTGCATTCTTGGCATTCCTCGCTTTCCCGCCAAATCTGAGTGTGACGGCGGGGCGATGTGACGTGAGCAGCCCCCCTTCCCCCCATCTACCCTTATTGGTCCACCACACCTGCTTCTCACCTGTAATTGGTCGACGTGTTTCCTGACTTCTGACTGGTTCCGGCACCTGTTTCCTGCCTTCTGATTGGATTAGCTTGGTCCGGGGAATGATATATAAGCCGGAGATTTGATAGTTAAAACTAGTACTTTCTTAGCTGGGGGAAACAAGCAGTGTTTTGGGGAGACGAGACAGACTTCACAGGCTTGTATAATAGGGGTTATTATATGTTAAGTAGCGTCCCAGAGCGACCTCTTACACGTTAGTTAGGGATTATTTGTGACTATTAATTAACCAGAGGTATGTCAAAAACATACACTCATTTGATTTAAGATTTTGTGATTGGAGAATCATATAGGTTGGATTGGAGAGATATATATTTTGAATTACTGTTTACTTTTGGTGATTAGAATTAAGGTTTGATTCAGGGATGATTTGTGATTGAATATTGACTACTTTACTTTAATACTTAACTGACTTTATGTAAAGATATTTGTCATTCGAAATAGGCATTGTAAAAGTCCTATAAATTATATTGTCTACTTAAGCCTACTAAACTTGAATTTGTACTTTAGTGAAATCAGAACGTAGACCTATACAAAACGATCCTGAAATCTATCATAACTTTCATTGCTTATTATTTTGATTAATTGTAAAATACCTTATTTACGTTTATAAAAATAATTCCATTTTATATGTGACTTTGTAATATTTCCTTACCATTTTTATTTAGTCAAATGTCTTTCAGTAATAAGAATAAATAATATAAAATACTAAAGGGAGAATAATAATAAACTAAGAATAAAGAGATAATATAAAGAGTAAAACTATCTTTAAAGGGTTAACAAACTTAAATTAATTATATAAAAAGATCTTAATACTTTGCTGATAATCAAGATTTAATTGAGATATTCTAGTGTCTTAATACCTTGCTTACTTGCCGAACTTTTGTATTCGTAATTAATAGCCTTTCATATTAAAACATTCAATGTAACTTTAAATAGTTTACTGATTAAATATAATTGAAGTGTATCAGAGTATAAAGGATAACTGTCCCAACAACCGAGGGAAAGCAAGTGACAACAGAAATAACTTTAATATTTTACGTTCTTTTGGCCTTCAGCTGTTTGCTACACTTTCACATTAACTCTTCTATCTTTATTTATTTAGTTAACCACTTCTGAATCAAGATACGTAACAATATATATATATATATATATATATATATATATAGAGAGAGAGAGAGAGAGAGAAATAGAATAACGAGACTCCATGTAAACAGCAACATATTTATTCATACGTTTCGGCATTCACATTATGCCATCTTCAGTGGAATCTAAAAGATGAGAGACAATCTCTTAGAATATACAATATATAAATCAAAGTTAATTAAAATAGGGAGCACAAATAACAAATATTAGCTTAAACATGAAAGACTAAACTTATAAAAAGTTAAAAGGAATTCAGGGGAACAAAAATTATAATCCTAAGCAAACACAAAAGAACGAAAATATAAAAAGATAGTGACTGAACAGTTAGAATATATTTATAGTGACAGCAGAATGATTATTATTTGAAATGGGTTTTTCTATATTCTAACTGTTCAGTCACAATCTTTTTATATTTTCGTTCTTTTGTGTTTACTTAGGGTTATGATTTCGCATTATAATTTTTGTTCCCCTGAATTCCTTTTAACTTTTTATATGTTTAGTCTTTCATGTTTAAGTTAATATTTGTTATTTGTACTCCCTATTTTAATTAACTTTGATTTATATATTGTATATTCTAAGAGATTGTCTCTCATCTTTTAGATTCCACTGAAGATGGCATAATGTGAATGCCGAAACGTTTGAATAACTATGTTGCTGTTTACTTGGAGTCTCGTTATTCTATTCCTCTGTAAACTTCGGTTCCCTACGAGCCAGCCCCTATCTCAAGTATATATATATATATATATATATTACATATCCAAAATAAACAAAAATCTAATATTATTTGCAACAAATGAAGAAACCAAATCGAACTAGGTGAGGATGGTAAATCATAAAAAAAAAAACTAGCCCTCTCTTAGTACCTACCCGATAGCACTATCGTTAGTGAGTGTTGTATGTATGCATGTATGTTACAAATTACTTTTGAGAGTCACTGTAGCAAGAGGTTAGGTTAGGAAGACGTACTAATATATACGATCCTATATTTATTATAAGGGTTAACTATTAACTCCAAGTAAGGAAGTCTAAAGGTGACTATCTGTCCTTATGAGTTATATGTTATGTTGTAGTTAACCATATCAGGGAAGGACGTGTTGAGGTACATTCCTAATAGGTAGTTATAGGTTGATTGTAGGTAGATATCAGCTCTCAGTTCTCTGCACGTTGATTGATAGATATGATAGATAATAGTACTATCTTTATTTTAGTTAAAGTAATGCTTCCACCGTAAACGTCTTTTAACCTTATGAATAAAATATTAATACTTATAGGCAAAAGGAAAAAGGAAAGGATCTGTTTGGTATCCGTAAACCACTTTAATTAATAAGTAACAACTGAAAGAGTATATAGATGTACTAATATTATATATGACAGAATTCACTGTATTGAGAGGGAATCTCTAAGGGCTTGTTGTCTTGCTCGTTGCTAGTGTCTATCTCTTAGACCTCCTGTTGTGTCTGAGGCCTGTCTCATACTAACTCAAATCTTCCTTCAATACCTCTCACCTCCCCCTTGTCTGCCACACCTTAGAATCATGGAAAAATACCAAGACCCCTCCTATCCCATGTTTAGAGAGTGGTGAGGAATCAGAAGTGTTGAAGTCAGCTTACATTGCATGGGAAAAAAGTTTGAGTCATGAAATTGTAGGGTTGAACGATCTCCAAGGTGTACAGTCCCCCACATAAGTATACAGACACTGTAACTAACACCTAAAAATTATATGAGAGTTGTAATGAATGATTGCATAGTAAATAGTACAATCGTGAAATGTAATATGTACTCAGGGACATACCCCATTGCTTGGGGTGGCCGACTCGAGACAGAACCTGCCTGGGACGGCATGTGCAGGCATCTGGCTGTGAAGGCTGGCTTGCCCATTCTCGGCATAATATATATATATATATATATATATATATATATATATATATATATATATATATATATATATATACAGTATATTCTGTATGTATATATATATATATATATATATATATATATATATATCGATATATATATATTCTGACATACGGAGCCCTGTATGTTAATTTAAGAGTTAGAATTAGAGTTGAAGGAGCCCACTACCCAAACGGTGAAGCAGACTAGCGAACGAGCGAGTGGGCAAACCATCTCGCCCCATACCAGCATGCTAGCCTTCACACCTCGATGACCGATGCTATGACGTATGATCGACGCCAGGAGCTGTGAGTGGACCACGCACCTGTTATGCGACTCGAGGAGCTATGATTGGAGCAGGCACGACCCGCCGCCTCCTGATTCGTTCCTACACCATCATTGTTTGGTATATAAGACCCGAGTTGTGGGCATTCAAATCAGTCTCATTTGGAGTTGGGGAAGGTGAACTTGCAGCTGGAGGAAGACGGGGTGAAGTATTATAATGGGATTGTGACTGTCAGTCAGATTATATAAATGTGTGTTAAGTGTGTTCGGTGTAAACACTTATGTTATGTTGGTTAGTGAGATATGTGATTGGGAATTAACGTGAACGCTACTATTACGTGTTTAACGATTTAATTGCGAATTAACGTGAACACTACTATTATGTGTTTAACTATTTGATTGGGAATTAACGTGAACGCTACTATTATGTGTTTAACTATTTAATTGGGAATTAACGTGAACGCTACTATTATGTTTAACTATTTGATTGCGAATTAACGTTAACGCTACTATTTATGTACTTAACTATTTGATTGGGAATTAACGATAACGCTATTATTATGTACTTAACTATTTTAGTTGACTAACTTGTGGACTAAAGCAACTCTTTAAGTAATTGGGTTATGATGAAAGTAATACTATTGTTTTATATTAATACTTACGAGTTCTTTCATTTTCTTTGAATTAAGCTTACATTGCTTAATGGTGCTTAGTACGGTGATGCTATTGTCTCGTATTAGTAATATCGCCTTAGACTAACATGGCTGTGTTAATATTACTTCTAGTGATTTCCTAAGCTGAAGAAAATTCTTTTGCTTCAAAATATTATATTTTGCTTTTCATATTATTTGAGTGAGACCTGAATCGAATCTATGAAACGATCCTGTAACTTTATTTACTCATAATCAAACCTCAATGTACGTGGTTAAGAAATACATTTAACTAATTATTAAATATATATCTAACTTTTTATGTGACTTTGATATTACTCCTGATGATAATAATAATATAATACTATTAACGTAAGACAAGAACCAAGAATAATTACATTAAATATAAATAAAAGGACATATAAGAAAACTATCTATTCATTTCAAAAAGGATAAGAGACAGAAATATTCTTACTTTAATATTTATCTTTCAAGACTTTTTATAAAATTAATAGTCCTTCTTTAGCTATAACTTATTCGGTTCATAACCATAGCCTACTAAGCTTCGGTTAAATAATAATTCTTTATAAATACTACATGACTTTAATTAGTTTCAGTATTTTTCATAATTAAAGAGTATCAGTCAATAAAGGTTATTAAGTCCTAAGATCCAAAAGGAAAGGAAGCAACAACAGGAAATTATTTTATTAGATTTTACTTTTGTTTTGCCTTCAGCTGACTGATACCTTAATATATATCTCTGTGCTATCTAGATTCATCAAGTTAACCACTTGAGGACTAAGATACGTAACAATATATATACATATGTTATGCCGAAAAATGAGCAAGCCGCCCTTCACAGCCAGCCGCCTGCACCTGCCGTCCCAGGCCTCTCCACCATCGCTGACAGATCTCAAGAGACGACGGCAACTCCAGAGGCGCCCCCACGCAGACAGGACCTACCTCAAAGGCCGCGCCCTTCATTCAGGCCCCACTATCATAGGACCCCTCCTGCACCTTACAGAGCACCCCAGGGCCCCATCACCACCACCTCTCTACCTCAGTCAGCCGCTCCGAGGCCGCGCCCTTCCTGCAGACCCCACGACACACTACAAGGGCAGCGTGTTGGTCTGGGACTCCATAATAACAGGGTTTCCCCCTCACCCATTTTCTCCCCTAGAGAACGGGCTCGAAATAGCCAAGTTACCCCGAGGAAAAGAGCGGCGCCCCCCACGTTCACCACCATAAAACAAAAAAACCTGCGGACTACTTTGTCACCTAAGAGACGGTGCTACGGCCGGGAGCCGGAAGTGACTTCACCCCCACAGGTCAACCCAGGATTGGCCAGCTCCCAGGTCACCTCAGCCAACTTAGGTGACCTGAAGTCACCACCACCTGTCGCCAATTGGTCCCTGGAGGGAATTAGGAGGCGAATCCTTAGAACCCTACGACTTCTGTCGCCCCTTTCCCCGTCGCCGGAGCGACAGGGGCTTATGTCATCAGTGCAAAGTGCAAAGGTCACCTTTTTCCGTGTAGTATAAGTGGGCCAGATAACACCTACAAAGTGAATAGGTGCTCATACCAGCTCAGGGAAGGTATCTCACATCCCCTTTTGAGTCGGAGTGCCTCCAGCCTCTCTAAGTGTATTCCAACCCTAAGCTCAGTGTGGTAGTAAATTATTTGTGTAAGTACCCTACCTGTAAATGGCTAATCCCGACAGGTAATACGTTAATCACTACCTGGTCCTAACCATTGTTCAGCCAGGTGTATCATGGTATCTCCTAGTATCTCTGCCAGCCTAGCTAGAGAGATATTGCTAGCTTTTTTACGCTAAAGGGCTGTTCACAAGGTCGTGTTTTTACCCGACCTCCAATGATGTCTGAGTATTGGAAATCCAAATTTTGCAGAGGTGTCATATTTCACTGGGAAATGGAAGGAACCAACATGTATTTTTTTTTAGTATCTCCGCTCCCCGTCCTCGGCGTATTCTTCCGATCCAAAGGCTTGGGCCTCCTCTCCTACGAAACGAAAAACAAAAGACGTTCAGTAATGCATTTGTTTATTTACATTCATCCCAAGAAACAAAAACTATATATTAAACAGGCCATATACGAAGAAGATATATGATACTATTCGGAGAAGATAAGAAGAAAGAAGAGGCAAAAAGAATAATTAAAGAAATATTAAAAGAAAGATAAATGTCGGTCAACTCATTTACGTGATAATAACAAAATAAATAGGGGCGACCGCCCATTGTAAAGCCAATATCGACATCGACAAGTCGTGCATACCACTATATCCCAAGCACCAACAAACGCATTAGGTTTATCTTCCGCTCTTCTTAAGTATGTCTGCTAAAGAAAAACGCATCCGATCTTGTGAGTGGCCCAAAGATGCACCGATATCACTATGTAGGCTAAATTGATACATGTGCTTTCTGCTTGGTGATTCTCCGTCCACAGTCCCCACTTTTGACTCGGCTCTCTCGTATGAACACTTTTTGATTCTCGGCGGAAATTTTCCGGCAAATCTTCCCCAAGTTCCCCGTGGAATGGAATCTGAAAATGACCGTGTGACCAGGCCTTTATCTTATCCATGGTCTGTCTGTCAGGCCTCCTGTAACGTAATAATGACTAAACCCAGTTTGCCTATTTTTACCCTTACACTCTACCTTTAACGTAAATAGCCATCTATAGATATACTGTCATACATTTGTCCCGCCACTCACTGGGCGCATTACAAAAGCGCAGATTCAAATAAGTGACCGCGTTCGAACTTCCGGTTGAAACAACCATCAAAAGCGCGACAAGGTTATTCCAGTACACTTGCTATGTCATTAACTATCGTTCGGTGTCTCATATTGATTCACACAATGATCGCACAGACAGTTGCTGGAGCAAGTCAGTCAGCCCACGGTGCACAGTCAGTCCGGCGTTGTCAACCTGTCACATGCATAATTTTCAGCAATGCATTTTAGTATTTCGAAGACCAACTAAGGTAACAAAAAGTTTGATGCACGAAGGATACATATACAGTGTTGATATAGGTTAAGTGCACACATAACATATATACAGATTGTACACATACCTTAATCATATTGCAACATACACACATGTACTTTCAGGGCAATACTATCATTATTTAATATCCCATGGTAATATACCGTACTCTTTAGTAGCAGCAACATTGCACCAAATATATCCGGCAACATTGCACATGTTCCTCAGTAACATCCGGCCGGCACCTTAGCTAGCAGTGCCCCCCCGCTCTCTGTATCTCTTTGGCTAATAAGAACCTATAAAACTTACCTCGGACTTTTATTCTACATCCTTGTGCAAGAAAGGATTATCAAGGTTGTTGTAGCTTTACATGACAACCATACATACAGAATGGACAGTACATTGACGGACGGATGTATTTCTTGGCGATGTACCAACAAGAAATGTAAAGGTAGACTTAAAACAGACAGCACAATGACCTCCATTCTTCCGGTACAATTGGAACATAACCATGACAAAGATGAAAGAAAGCTTGAAAGACAGTGGCTGAAACTATCATTTGGTCTCCAATTCATTGACCCTGCAAATATCGAAGATTGCTTCGTCGATGATTTGATGACAGACGTACCGCAGGATGGTTTGTATTAATTATAATATCAATAAAAGACTATTTTAACTATTTTGACGGAAGAGATGAGTGAAAAACGCAGAAGGACTATTTTAACTATTTTATGGGAGATATTAGTATCCTGCTTCAAAATCCTACTTCCACCTCCCCTTGGTGAGCTGGGGACACCAGACGATAACGTCTGGCTAACGGAAGGGGTGACCGATCAATAAAGAACTGCTACACAATCTGACTTCCACCCGTGTGAAAAACGCGCAAATTATACACAATTCAACCGCGCTTTTGATATAAATAAATCCGTGCTTTCGTATATAAACCGCCGCGCTTTTAATATGCCCATCCGCGCTTTCGTAAAACGCCGCACTCAGTCGCCAAACCGCTGCATTACCTTTAGATGACAAGCTCTGCCCTACTTCCACGCTATACTAGAATCAAGCTAACTATTTCCCCCACACTTACCACACTCATGAGCACTTCTAGGATGTCCATTTAATCATCTCTGCATCTACTAATTATTATGTTCTCTCCACCAACCAACTTTACGGACAAATTGGATTTTCGGTCACGTATGGGATATAATGTTCTAAATGTGTACTATAGCTTTGTCATAGAGTATTAGTCACCGCAATATATGTCTTTACCACTGCAGAATATATTATTTTTCCTTGGACTTTGTGGGTTAAATAAGGGTGGATGGAAAAATGGCGGCTATCTTGGATCAGCTGAGAACTAATATTTTTCACTTTTTTACCGTATTTTTAGTATTTTGTCATATTCTATATCAATGCTATCCCTGCGGGGGTCTGGGGGCAGCAGCCCCCACGTTAGGTTAGGTTGTAAGGTTAGGGTAATGACAAAATATGGTTTTAGGGGGCATGTTTTGATATTGCAAAATAATGGGTAAAAATGAATTTGCAGAAGGAAAAACACTTTAAAACAAACTAAGCAATGAAGGAACTAATGAGAAAAAGGATTATAATACAAAAAACACATACGTGACTAAAAATCCAATTTGACCAACTTTACTCCTAAACTCGTTTAATGAAATTAACAAACACATGTGGCAGTCCGGGGATTCAAACCCAGGACGCTCACACCGAAAATCAACACACTTATGCATTGCGCCACGAAGAATTATGTTGTTCATTAGTTGATTTCTGCTTAATTATTGTGTGTTGATGTCCTTCAGGCATGTTAATTTGATTATCTGTATACAGTATAATTATATAAGAACATAAGAAAATATGAGTCTGCAGAAAGCCGATCGGCCTACACAAGGCAGATCCCTCTCACACCCAACCCCAATTACAAGGCCCAATTATAGGCCCAACTCACTAATACCATGAGGACCGACCTCACCAAAACGGTCAGAGGTCAACACGGAAAAACTAGGGTCTGCAGAGAGCCGATTGGCCAACACCCGGCAGATCCCCCTCACACCCAACCCCTCTCGTCCATATGCCTATCTAATTTTATCTTAAAGCTCCCTGTCATTCTCGATCCTACGATATCACTCGGTAACCTATTCCACATGTCTACAACTCTGTTACTAAACCAATATTTGCCTATATCTTTTCTGAAACTAAATTTATCTAATTTGAAACCATTTGTTCGAGTTCTTTCGCTATCACTGAGCTTCAGTACATCTTTCATGTCCCCTTTATTAATCCCACTAACCCACTTGATCACTTCTTTCATATCCCCTCCAACTCTGCGTATTTCTAACGAATGTAAGCCTAATTTCTTCAACCTTTCTTCATATGTTAGATTTCTAATATTATGAACCATTTTTGTCATTCTTCAATGTACTCTCTCCAAGAAATCTATGTCCATTCTGTAATAAGGACACCAAAATTAAACAGCATAATCCATATAGTCCATGAGCCAGGCCAGATATCGGTACCACCTGGGGTGACTAAACACGAATGGTACTAAAATGTTTATAGAGTGACTGTAAGTACATTAAGATATGATAGCCTTCTCGCACTGGTAGCTTAGTCTAATTTTTTTGATGCAATAGGGGCGCTACCCAAAAATAAAGATTTTTAGCGTGACGCTCGGCGTTTTCCTCATTTTCTTTAAAATCCATCACACAATCATCGCGAAACTTTGAACACCTATGTAGAATTATATTCTCTACCAGAGTTGTTCCTAGGTATTTTTCAAATTTCCTCATATTTCGGAATATACTCTATATTTTGGGTATTTTCCTCTAAATCTAGAATAAATCCTTAAATATGGGGAACATTGAAAAATATATTCTAACAGCTCTTGTAGCTTATTTGATTCTCTACAAGAATTATTCCGATGTGTATTTCAAGTTTCTCCATATTTAGGGGTTTATTTCATATTTGGGGATTTTTTGTTATATTTTGGGGATAATTTATTATTGGAAGGAGCAAACATATGTAGAGTGGTTTCCATGTAATGTGTTTGTTTGTTCATGGTTTAATGGTGATATTTTTTGCAGGTGTGTGTCGACTGTTTGACGGCAGGATGGAACCATCTGCGAGGAAGAGAGCACGGATCGACTGTATCATCCACTGCTCTGATGATGACAGCGATGCTCTGGTGTCACCACAGGATTTGGACTCCTGGAACACATTGCTCAGGGCTGCAGAAATCAGGCAGCATGATCCAGTCCTGGAAGCAGCCAAGGGCCTTGAAGAAGGAGGAATACCACACATACATTATCACCGTAAATGTCGTAGTCTCTTTACAATGAAGAAGTCACTGGATTATATCCTTGCCAAGGGTGTCAAGATAGAATCAGCAAGCGTCGACCCCAGGAGAAGGGCATCAAGGGATGCCCCTAGTACTAGCAGGGTGTATGCCAAAGTATGTATCTTCTGCGAGAAGTCAAGCAAGTACATAAAAACAACAAAGACAAGGGAGCCACTCATACAGTGTGTTGAGCTACGAGCAGATGAGAAGATTCGCAGAGCAGCAATAAGGAAACTCAACCAGAGAATCCTTGGTTTAGTTAGCAGAGACCTTGTTGCTGCAGAGGGTCACTACCACAAGTCGTGCTACAAACTCTTCACAAAAGATGATTTCCCAGCGGCCGCCAGGTCGGGTGCAGGTGAAAATCAGGAAGAAAGCGAGGAAGCACGCTACGAAGAGGTTGAGACAGAAGCCCTCGAGGAACTCTGCTTGTATATAAGGACCAAATTATTCCCCAACCCAGAGGTACTGCCTATGACAAACCTCACATCTAGGCTTGAGAGATCCATGATGTCCCGTGGTATTATCCAACTGAAACCAGCGACAAAGAAACATGTTCGCCGAAAGATTGAAACCGAGTTTGGAGAATCACTACGCTTTGTCCCAGATGAGAAAGGAAAGCTTCTAATCTATCCACGCAGCCTCTCAATGGACGACCTTGCCCGGCAAGCACACAAAATGGCAAAAGACCTGCAAGAAGCAAGAGCAGCTAACTCTGAAGATGTCTTAACCAAAGCAGGAATGCAGCTGAGGAATGAGATCAATAAACAAGATGTGAGTCAGCCATGGCCTCCCGATACAGATCAGAATGTCATTCCTGCAGCAGTCACTCAATTCCTGCACACCCTGCTGACAGGAGAGTGTGAGTGTGAAACTCCCTCTGAAAGAGCTCAACGTCTTGCCACTTCCTTTGGCAGTGACTTGGTCTTTGCTGTTACCAGTGGCAAGACAAAACCACCCAAGCACGTACTGCTGACCAATGCTGTAAAGTCTTTGACAGGAAACACAGAACTGATCCGAACTCTGAATCGTCTTGGTCACTGTGTGTCTTACTCAATGTTTGAGGAGATCGATACAGCCCTTTGTATCCAGAAGCTGGAATGCTCAAAGGATGACATTCCACTGCCAGCAAACATCTACCCTGGTGTGTTCACAACCCTGGCCTGGGATAACATTGACCGACTTGAAGAGACCCTAAGTGGAGCAGGTACTTCTCATAGAGTCAATGGCATTGCTGTCCAGTCCAAGGTTGCAGGCTCTGTGCCAGAGAAAGTCCTGCCAGAGATTACCAAGTCCAAGATAAGAAGCATCACTCAGACATCATCAATGCTGCCAATATACAATGTTGGGCGGCGGGCAGGGCCACCTAGGATTGAGACTGCGTATGTCGACACTACCAAGGAAGTCCAGGATTCAAAGACAAAGATCCTTGTTGCCGAGAACAGAAAGCTCAAAATGAGTGATGTCTTGGCTCATCCCCTGGGGCCTTTGCCTTGGGCACTTGCCAGCGGTGATGGGTCTCTCCGCAAGACCAACAAGGCTGCCCTCGCAAAGGAGTTAGAGAGGAATGTTTCTCCTGCAGAAGTGATACCCGAGCCCTCTGCTACCATAATTGATGGGATGAGCCTGGTCCACAAACTGAAGGGAAACGACAAAACTTTTTCACAGCTTGCAGGTACAGCACTGAGTCACGCTGTTCATGAAGGTGCTAAGAGCAGGCGCATT
This sequence comes from Paralithodes platypus, assembly GCA_032716605.1. Classification (NCBI taxonomy): domain Eukaryota; kingdom Metazoa; phylum Arthropoda; class Malacostraca; order Decapoda; family Lithodidae; genus Paralithodes; species Paralithodes platypus. The sequence continues at coordinate 19,824,581 of CM064490.1, forward strand.
GATGTTGTGTTTGATATCTACAAGGAGACATCCATCAAGGATGCAGAACGAGCCAAAAGAAGTGCAGGCACAGGAATTCATTTCAAGAACATTCAACCTGGGCACAACATCCAGCAGTGGAGAAAGTTACTCGGTAGTTCCTCCAACAAGGCAAGTCTTATCAAGTTCTTGGTAGAAGAATGGAAGGCACCACAGCACAGGGAGAAGCTCAAGGACAAGGAGCTGTATGTCACATGTGAGCAGCGCTGCTTCAAGATCACCAAAGAGCAGTGGGAAGAGGCTCCTGAGCTTAAGTCAACTCAAGAAGAAGCAGACACACGCCTTCTTCTCCATGCACTTCATGCAGCAGAATCTGGGAACAAGTCTGTCATCATCACTGCAGAAGATACAGACGTCATGGTGTTGTGTCTTGGCATGTGCCACAAGATCCCATCCCATCTGTTCCAGAAGTGCGGGACGAAGAACCGGACAAGATTCCTGGATATCACCACACTGAGCCGCACACTGGGAGGCAGCGTGTGTGATTCATTGATTGGTATGCATGCCTTTACAGGCTGTGATACCGTCAGTGCATTCGCTGGCCGAGGGAAGATGACGACACTCAAGCAGGTGAAGATGGACAAGACATACCAGCATGCTTTTCACGAACTTGGACGCTCATGCGAAGTGTCTCCTGAACTCTTTGAGAAGCTACAGGAAATCACCTGCCACATGTACCTACCATCTACCCACACAACTAAGGTAAACAAGCTTCGGTATGAGCTGTTCTGTGCAAGACGTGGAGAGGTAGAGTCAAGTCAACTCCCTCCTTGTGAGGACTGCCTCTTCATGCATGCACTGCGTGCAAACTACCAGGCTGCGATCTGGAGGAGAAGTCTTCAGAGCCAGCCATTTGTTGCGAACCCAACAGACTGCGGTTGGATGACAGATGAGGACGGTAAGCTTGCCGTCAACTGGATGCGAGGCTCACCAGCACCAGATGCTGTTATGCAGCTACTGTCTTGCAAGTGTGTGCGGTCATGCGAACTCCCTAAGTGTACTTGCCTCAGCAATGGTCTAAAATGCACGGACATGTGCAGGTTACAGACATGTCAGAACAAGGCTATTGAAGAAGAGCCGGTGGCACAACAGTCAGATTCCGAGTCTGACGTAGATGATATTTAGGAGTAGTAATTTGCCATAATAGTATGTACAAGCCCATGGCATGCTTAGTGTGTATTTACAGGACTTGTATTAAATGTGACAATTACTATATGCATTTTGTTGACATTTAGGCATTCCTGTCCCCAAATTTGACATTTTAAAAAATTTCGGAATTTTCGGTAGGGTATGTCTATTCAAGAAGTGATAACGACCATTAAGCTACCAATGTGCAAGGGCTATCATATCAAAACATAAACTAGAGACATGTAGCAAGCTAAAAACACCTAAGAGAATTAGTCACCCCGGGTGGTACCGATATCCCAAAATTCGGGTCTTGGCTCATGGACTAATATGAGGTCTCACTAATGACAAGTAAAGTTTTAAGATAACATCGGCAGTTCTATTACTCACACTCCTAGAGATGAACCCGAGAATCCTGTTTGCCTTGTTACGAACGCTTATACACTGTTTTCTAGGCTTCAAATCATTACTAATAAACACATCCAAATCTTTCTCACAGTCTGAGTTTTCTAATTATGTATTAGCTAGTTTATATTTTGCATTTGTATTCGTCTTCCCTATCTTTAATACCTTGCATTTGTTAATGTTAAAATTAATCTGTCAACTTACTGACCATTCGTGTAAAGTATCTAGATCCGTTTGGAGGCTCTCTATGTCGCTATCTGAAACTATTGTTCTCCGCATTTTGGTATCGTCTGCGAATTTACTTATCCTACTAGTTTTATCTAAATCCAGGTCATTTATGTATATAACAAACAGCAGGGGGCCTAATACAGATCCTAGGGGGACACCACTTTTGACTGCACCCCATTCTGGCTTAATACCATTTATGCTGACTCTCTGCTTCCTACCAATTAGCCATGACCTAATCCATCCCAACGACGACCTACCTATTCCATGCGCTTTAACCTTTCTCATCAATCTCTCATGAGATTGATGAATATATTAATTCATATGACTTGTCATTATCTACCGAATCATAATTATACCTGAGAAAATGCTAAGCAAATTAGTAAGGCAAGAACGTCCCTGAGTGAATCCATGCTGAGAAGAATTGATTAAGTTAAATTGTTCTAAGTGGTTTATAAGTATCCTAGCAATGATTGACTCTAGCAACTTTCCTATGATTGATGTGAGACTAATGGGACGGTAATTGAATGCTATTGATTTATCGCCTTTTTTGAAGATCGGAACTACATTTGCAAGCTTCCAAACTTCTGGAACTAAACCTGTTTCTAATGACTTGTTAAATAGAAATGTTAATGGGTAACTTAACTCATCTCTGCATTCTTTTAATACTCTAGCATATAACTCATCAGGACCAGGCGATTGTTGAGGTTTCAGTGTGTCAATTTCCTTAAGCTCATCATTTCCACTTATAGTAACCGTACATAACATATGTTCTATACTATCACTATATACCTTACAGACTTCTGGGATCTGTGCCAAATTTTCAATTGTAAAAACAAAAAGAAACTGACTATTTAACTCTCCGTCTCATATGACGCGATCGCGTCATATGGAGGTTTGGCCAAAATACTCATATGACGCGATCGCGTCATATGAACTTATCTTAATATCTCTCTAATAAGTTATATGATGCTCTAGCGTGATATTGAGCTCAGTAAGTTAGGTAAGTTAGATCAAAATCTCTCGAATGGTGGCAACCCCAAGTTCCTCCGACTTCTAACGGTCCCTCAGTGAGATTTTGACAGTTGTGGGGATAGTACCGTGTCGTCCGCCTCCTCGTCAGTAAGTTAACTATTTCTGTCTGGGGGGGTTAATGTACTGCACATTTCTAAATAATTTTCTGTCATTTCTCCCATCGAAGTTTTAAGGGGGCTTATTACATCTCTACCTTTAGATTTATATAGTTGGTAAAAAGCTTTAGGGCTATTTTTTGAGTCGTTGGCTATACAGATTTCATAATTTATTTTTGTTTTCCCAATTAGAAGGGCAGGAAGACCCCCATTGAGATGGAGAGACTCTGTAAGACAAGCTTTGGATGATAGAGGAATGACTATAGATCAGGCAAAGGAAGTGGTAATAAACAGGAATGAATGGAGATTGGTTGTGAATAGTTGAGTGAACACGTGGTCATTTGGGGGAAGGGGTCGGGCGCAAGTTGGACTAGATAATAGTCCATCAGGCGCCTCGCCCGGGGAGACGATTAATATGAAGGGAGCGCCTGGAAGTGTGGTGGGCGGGCTTGTGGCTTTGGCTCCGCTGCATGTCTGCCTGCCGAGATCGGAGCCTCTCCGGGTGGTCGAGGGCCGGGAGAGTGCTGGAGCAACCTTGGTGACCCTGGTCTCTGGGTATTCTCCTGGGTGACCTAGATGTGTGTGAATTTTTTGTTTTATCTGTGTTTCTTTGTTGTTTTGTGTTGTGTTTTGTATTTTCCTTGTTCTTGCTCTGTCTTGAGTCGGCCACCCCAAGAAATTAAAAACAAAAACAAATAATAAAATAGAGTAAATAGAAAATAAAAATAAAAAATAGGAAAAGTGGGGATTGGGCCTGAGCATTTTTTTGTTTTTTCTATGTGAGTGAGGGAGGCAAAAGGCAGAACTGACTATAGCGAGTGCCTCCCCCATAGTTGAAAGAGTGACAGGGTCAAAATCAAGGGACGTTCGAGCCAAAATGCCTGGACACACAATTTGAAGCAATGTAAGTCATAGGAAGAGGGAACGACTGATTCCGGGAGAGAGTTCCAGAGCTCAGCTGTTGAATAGAAGAAAGTTTGAGAGTAACATTTCACTCTTGGATTGGAGAGTTGCACAGAGTGGGGGTGGGATTGTGTTGCAAGACGGGTACCACGTGCCCTACGTAAAGGAGGTGGTATACACTGGGAAAGCTCTGAGGAACACTGATTATTATAGTAGTGATAGAATAGCGAGAGAGATGCAACATTGCGGCGGAGAGAGAGAGATTGCAGAGAATTGGTGAGTGGACGGGAGTTAATGATACGAAAGGCCTTCCTTTCAACTTTGTCTACGAGAGCGGTGTGAGAGGAACCTCCCCACACATGTGAACAATACTCAATACAAGGACGCACTATGCCCCTGTACAGAGCAAGAAGCTGTGCCGGGGTAAAGAACTCCCTAAGGTGGTTGAGCACACCCAGCTTCTGGGAGGCTGCCTTAGCAAGACTGGTAATATGGCCCTTCCAACTGAGAGCAGAAGAAAAAGAGACACCAAGAATATTGAGAGAAGATGAAGGATTGATTTTTGTATTGTTGAAGAATAAGGGATAGTCCGCTGGGAGTTCCGGACGGGTAGATAGATGGAGAAATTGGGTTTTGGAAGCATTAAAGGTAACAAAGTTTTCTCTGCCCCAATTGGAGATAGTAGTTAGATCATAATTTAAGTGTTTTATGGCTTCATTACGTTTTTCTTTGAGGAATTGCTGGCTGGGGCGTTCTGAAAAACTAATGGAGTAGTGTAAGGTTGAGTCGTCTGCGTATGAATGGATGGGAATTGAGGTACAGTTGAGAAGATCATTTATAAAAATTAAAAAGAGAATAGGAGGTAGGACAGAGCCCTGAGGAACACCAGAGTTTATAGGGTGAGGAAGTGAGCGATGGCCGTCCACAACCGCAGTTATGGAATGGCCGGAAAGGAAATTAGAGACAAAGGCACAGATGGAGGGATATAAACCGAAGGAGGGTAGTTTAGACATTAAAGATTTGTGCCAGACTCTATCGAAGGCTTTCGATATGTCTAGTGCAATAGAAAAAGTCTCACCGAAGTCCCAAAAGGAGGATGACCAAGAGTTAGTAAAATATGAAAGAAGATCACCAGTAGAGCGACCCTTAACCTCTGAAGTGCGCATGGGGGTAATTGGAAACGTCCCCTTGTGCTGACGTATTTGAGGTGTTTCCGTCACTAAAATATTCATTGTGCCATTAATAGCATTAATACTTATCCATATGCGCCTATTATGGGTTGATTATAAAGGTATTAACCTGAAACAACAATAAAACGAGTGAAAACAGCGTTTGGATGGTCAAAATCGGAGATATAGCCCGCGAGTTGTATAATGTATGGGTGAGGCAATCTGCTTTCCCGCCAATTTCCCCCAAGGCCACTGAGACACAGTCGATCGATACTCTCTCTCTCTCTCTTGCACTCGCTTGCTATCAGTGATGACCACACCCTCCAATCGGATTTCTAATGTTAGCACGAAAATATACCTCAGAATAAGGGAATAACAGGGAAAATAGGTGATAACTGAAGGAGAGGAGGAAAGTGGGGAAGGAGGGGAGGTAGAGGACTGAGATTTTGCATGGCCCAGGGGCCAAAAAAAAAAAAAAAATAAAAAAAAAAAATATAAATTTTTTTTTTTTTTTTTCGATGTCAAAAGTTGATTTTTTTTTTTCTCTGACTCTTAAGAGTCTCCCCGCAGTGCGCCGGGGGAACTCTTAAGAGTCTCCCCGCAGCTCCCGGGTTAAGGAAGCCATACTGGCAATCTGAGAGCAGATTATGAGAAGAGAAATGCTTAAGAAATATGGAAGCAAGAATAGTTTCAAAAACTTTAGAAAGACAAGAGATAAGAGCAATTGGACGATAGTTGGAGGGTTGAGAGCGGTCACCCTTCTTTGGGACAGGTTGAATGAGAGCAAACTTCCAGCATGTAGGGAAGACGTTAGAGGATAGACAGAGACGAAAGAGTTTGCCTAGGCAGGGAGATAGATAGATAGATACATAGAATTTCGTTTTTGACGAGTCTTGATAGAGTCTGATAGTAAATAAGTAGGTGATTTTCGCCTTTCTTAATTTGTCTATATATTCCTTTTTTTTTTTTTCCTAGAAGATCTAATAGTTTATTATTCATCCATTTTGGTAGGTTTTGTGTCGATTTTATATCTTCTTTTGAGGATATATTTATTTATCCTGGCTTAAAACGGGTATCTGAGAGGGGTACAATCATTAGCACACCTAGATCCACTTAATTGTTTAACAATAGGGTCCACCCTTAAGGCTCTTCTTAGCTCACCATAATCGGCTTTTCTGAAATCTGGGATAAGTGACCATTGTATATTAAAATAAATATATTTGTGATCGCTATCCCCTATCTCTACATTATCTATTATATGTTCATTATTACTGAGAAATATTATTACCTCTAGTCGGCGAGTCTATAAATTGAAATAATAACTATCCTGTACCGCCTCAATAAACTCTTCAGAATCTGAGTCGCCGATTTGATGCTGCCAATCTATATTCGGAAAATTATAATCCCCCATAATGCACACATTGCTAAACCTTGATGCTATTTTCACTTCCTACCATAAAGATGCACCTTCATTTCTACTCATATTTGGTGGTCTATAAATAACTCCAATAACTATGGTCTCGCTACCTTCGCTAACTTTTACCCAAGCACTTTCGTTATCATTATTTAGTTTAATACCTGATTTAGTACAGCAATTTAATGAACTCCTGACAAACACTGCTATTCCGCCACCCCTCCTACTTAAACTATATCCTGGTATATGAAATTCTGCGTAAAAATGCTTGGATTCTGTATTAATCCATGTTTCAGTTAGCGCTATTATGTCTATATTTTCATTGCTAACAAGTGCTCAAGTTCGTCCATTTTGTTACATAAACTCCTACAGTTTGTGTAATATGTTCTCAATTTTTTTTTTATTGGTGTCTGATGGACCTTTATTTCTTCTATTAGTATCTATTTGACTGTTGGTATTATCTTGAACTATGGTAGATATTGTACCACTATTAATATGACTAACTTCTATTGCTGGATTATCACCTATTGTTTCTCTGTTATTAATAACATCTAATTTACTGTCCTGTCAATTCTTTCTATCACCTAATTTCTTTTGTTTTCTTTTGATGGGATATTGCCAATTTAAAACCCCACCTCAACTACTCTATCAACTAACATTTCTAGCATCCCTACCCCTTTCCTACTTAAATGCACCCCGTCCCTTACGTACAAGCGTACAAGCTATCGTTACCGTAGTAGAGGCTCCAGTTGTCTATGAATGGTAATGACAACTCTTTGCATAGCTTTGCCAGCCGGCAATTGAAACCAATTGCTCTGGACAACTATTCACGTCTGACACCTCGTAATAGCAAGATAGAGCAAGCAATGGAAATCAAACCCCTTCATCCTAATCTTATATAAGGCTACCCTATACAACTTACGCAGTTCAACACTGGTAAGCTTACCCATGTCATTGCTACCTGCACTAAGTACGACTATGGGTTTATCTCCAAAGTCATCAATGACGTACTCCAATCTCTCACAAACTCTACCTATTTCTGCCCCGGGGAGATACTCGAACTTCCTAACTTTGGTGGAGAGATTTTCACCTAAATACCTAACCCCAGAGTCTCCCACAACATTGATAAGCTTACACTTACCTTTATTTGGAGTCTCCTTATCTCCCTTTCTCGTGTTTTCCTCGTCCCTGGAAGCACTCCCAGATTCGTTATCGTTGACCCAGCCTCGTTATCCTATATATATATATATATGTCACCAGTATTGCTCACAGACTACTGTCCATATGTACAGGACTCAACTCTGACTATCGTCTCCCTATAATAAATGTGTACAAATAACTTGAGTATCCACTTAAGCATTTCTCCCTCGTAACACAGACCTTCCGTTTGACACAAGTGGTATATAATATTATGTCCAGAGGATATTTTGGAACGGTATCTCACTGGTGGCCAGCGGTGTCTGTGAGGCTAGAAATAGTAAAAGTGTCTAATCAGGTTGGGATATTCCTAGCTGTCCCCCATAAAGTAAAGAAAAGCAGTTCAAAATGTCAGATGAAGCCTCAAATCCCTTCATTATAGCTTTCTGTCCAGAAACAATGGACATCACAATATATTTAGATATGGTCATGCCCCTCATCGCCAAGAACTATCCCAAAACAAAAAGTACAGCCATCTTGCTATCTAACATAGGATTCCGGACCTATTCTTGCTTAACTGGAATAGTGACCACCGACACCCCATGAGACGAAATTAAACAAATCATAATCACTACCTTCCAACCCTCAATTGGTTGCATTTCCGCTCTGAATGTACTCCACGCCATCACATACACAGGCGATTTTGACGACACCTTGCTAAAATTACGCAGATGCGCCCAGACAGCTTATCCAACAGCTACCGCTGAACGCATCCCTGAGATAATTTTCGATAATTTTACCAGGATGCTTCCTGACAACATAAGACAGTACTATATGATTCATGAGACCACCAACTCGGATCAGGACTTCACCACAATCCGGAAATTGTTAACAATTCCCCCTAATCCTTCTAACCAAGTCTGCACCTTAAGCCGCACCCCCACTCACCCCCAACCTTCCGAGCCTACCCCCGACCCCAAGGCATACCAACCGCCACGATATGATAGTCAGTCTTCCGCACCTACCTCCACCTCGCAGGCCTACCAACCTCAGCCTTCTGCACCTGCCCCTGCTCCACCTCAGTCACCCAAATATGATTTTGCCCAAGCCTCATCCAACCCCCTCCCCTATACCACCCAGGATCAACCAGTAAGCCCCTCACCTCTTCTCACTAAATCTCTACGAATTCCGCCTTGTTCTAATAATTGTCCCGTGCAGGCTAGGCGGGCTAGAGATAGGACGCAGCCAACCCCATCCCCCTCATCCAACCGTTTCACTACTCATCAACCCATGTACCAGCATCAACCCCAACCCAGTCAAAACATTCGCAACAATAACTATCGCGATCATCGCCCCTACCGTAACTATTCCCAAAAACCCCCACTTCTGGCCATTATAGATGCGGGAACTCGGGCCTCTCAGTATTCCCCCCCAGTACCCCCCTCAAGCGCCTTCAACCAAACCCAAGCCTCTCTTTTCTAGCTCCACTGATCCACTCGCCGAACCCTACGAGCTGGATTTCTAACATCACTCACAACACCCTTTCAGGTTGTGGGGGTTCAGACGATGTTGCATAAGCCGCCGATCTATCACAAACTCAAACTGGTTACCAGTACGTCTATTAGTAGACATGGGCATTGGCCGATCATGCCTTCACACTCAATTTTACAAACGATTAAGCCACAAATTTGTGCCCATCCAGCCGTCTTCACTCAAGTTAATCAGTGCCGGGAACACTCTGTTACAAATACAAGAAGAAACTTATCCTGTCACAATTACCCTTCCTCACGAGCCCTCCGTTGATCACAAATTCATAGTATTAGATTCCTATGATGCCGCCTACGACGGGTACTGCAGGTTTGATTTGCTCCAGATCTTGAATGCGCAAATTGACTGCAAACACCGGCGTTTGCAATTTGACTGTCAGCCTCTAACCCCTCACCTCATTGTGCAAGCCACAACTACTGACGCCATCTCTATTACCCTACATCACCAGGCCTGGGTAACGATTAATCGCCCTGCCAATGTCTCCCTTGTGTTCTCCCTCGCCTCCCACGTCACCCCCCCATTCCTTAACCTTCCCCGCTTTGCTCCCACCTTCAGTGAACTGGCTCAAGGCCGCGAACATCTCCGACCGCCCCATTATCCTACCGAAGGGTCTGTTGATCAGGGAGTTGGAGACTTTCGACTACATAAACCCCCCTGTCACGTCTCCCCATCAACCCCCGTATTACCCCAGATACCCCCCCCCACCTATCCCGTCATCATAAACCAGCCTTGCTTCAAGTATTACTGTCCTTTCAAGAAATTTTTTCACAAACCCCAGATAACATTGGCCACACTAGAGTCCTCAACCACCCCATACATCCTACAGGGCCTCGCATGAGGCAGCCCTTACGTTGGAAAAAACCCATCCAGCGCCGTGAAGAAGAAAAACAAGTCTGGGAGATGCTAGATGTGGGTTTAACCCAGCAGCTGCGGGAAGACTCTTAAGAGGTCCTACTGGGTGGCTGCGGGAAGACTCTTAAGATCCTAGGCCTAAAAAAAAACATTTAAAACACCCCAGTGGCACTCAAAAAAAAAATAATTTGTTTAGGTGAGATAATTTCCCTCCATTACTTGCTACCACTCCTACACATGTGTCCCCCCCCCCATTCCCCTCCTACCCCCCCCCTTTTCCCCCCTCCTCAATTATCAGGTATTTTCTCTATTATTCCCGATAATTATCGAGTATTTTCATGGGAGAACGGGTGGGAGGAGTGTAACTCCGACCCTCCAAGCCAGTCTGAAAGCTCCCCTGGCCTCTCAGTCCCACGCGAGACAAGAGAGAGAGTGAGGGAGTAAGTCTCTCACTGCTCAAGGCCAGATTACGACAGCGGGGCTTAAATATACAATTTTCACCAGTCAATTGCAGTTACCAATTGTTTTATTGCTTTCCCATGTTCGTACGTTCATATTAAAAGTAAAATTGGCGCATATGGATAAGTATTAATTATATATATGATAAATTAACGATTTTAGTGAGGAATGGATCAGAATACCTTCGCACCGTGGCCACATTTAAATACCATAGCTGCACAGTTAAGAGGTTAATAGATCCCTCCAAGGAGCTCTTGGTCCTCTCCCGTCGTCCTAGTAAAAAAAAAAAATGGCTCCCTGCAGTTTTGCGTAGACTACAGCCAATTAAATTATGTAACTATTAAAGACGCCACCCCCTTGCCTCGTATAGATGACTCCCTCAACTCCTTACATGGAGCTAGCATTTTCTCCACCCTAAACCTGCAAGCCGGGTATTAGCAGGTCCCCGTACAACCTGACCATCAATAAAAGACTGCATGTTCTACGAGTAGCGGCAGACACTATGAGTTCAATGTATTTCCGTTCGGCCGATGCAATGGCCCCGTCACCTTTTCAATATTAATGGATTTCATCCTTCAAGGCCTCACCTGGGATACGTGTCTCGCATATCTTGATGATGACATCGTTTTCGCCAGTTTATGGGAGGAGCACCTAAAACGCCTCAGGGAAGTCTTCACGCGGATGCGGCAGGCCGGGCTAAAAATAAAATCCTCCAAATCTACCCTGGCTTGGGATTCCATTCCATACCTGCGCCACGTAATTTCAATACTAGGTAATTCCCCCGACCCTGACAAATTAGCAGCGATTCGGGACATCCAATCCCCTCAATCAGTTAAAGGCGTATTTTCTTTCCTCAGTCTAGCTTCTTATTATCGACGCTTCGTCCGAGGCTTCGCGGTTATTGCTAAGCCATTGCACGAGCTTGCGCAGTAGGATAAAAAATTCATATGTATGGACGAACTTGTGTCTGGAAGCTTTTAACACCCTCAAAGAGGCCCTCACTTCAGCGCCAATAGTGGCTTTCCCAGATTATAGCAAGTCATTCCGTCTGTAGACAGACGTGTCCTTGATGAGAATTGACGCCATATTAGCCCAAAAAACAAACAACAAGGAAAATATCGTAGCGTGCGCCGGCCATACGCTTACGCATTCCGAGACAAACTATGCGGCTACGAAAAGAGAATGCCTAGGGCTAGTTTGGGCCTTGCAACATTTCAGATTCTATCCGCTGGATGCTGAAATCACCATTATCATACCCAACCATCATGGCTCCGTCAGTCACAAACCGTGAATGCTTTGATCATAAGGTGGCGAGAGACGTTAGAGGAGTTCAATTTTGAAATAGCGTGTAGACCCGGGAAACTACATGCGGATGCAGATGCTCTCTCTCACCTACCCACCTCCCCCCTGACCCTCGGTCACCCCCCACCCCCTCCCACCCCCACCCCAAGCCACTGCTCTCACGAGAATACTGCTAGACACTTTTTCTTCCCTCTCGCGTGTCGGGGACTTTTTTTTCACAGAGTCTGGACACATCATTCTGAGACCCGAAGAACCGAAACAGACCATTGCACTCTTGCACCGCGGTAATGGTATCCACTTGGAATATACGAAATTGGTACAAACGTTTAAGCAACATACTGTACCCCCCATCCGAATCTCATTGCCAAGACTACCCTAGAGCCCTGTCTAGCATGCGCCGGCGGCAAGGACATTTCGCGCACCTCAGGCCTCTCCGGCATCATCAACGCCACCATGCCCTGGCAACTTTTATCCCTCAACACCGTCGGGCCCTTCCCAGCATTTAATTCCTTCAGATTTGTATTGAAATTCGTAGATACCTACTCCAGATTCCTAATTGCCATCCCTGTCAAAGATCATTGTGCAAAAACAGTCGCCGACGCTATGCTGAATCATGTCTTCCCCAATTTCGGCCTGCCTCAAGCCTTGCATACTGATAACGCCCCTGAATTCTCTGGCCAGATCTGGGCAGCCTTGTCGAAGTTAATGGGTTATTCCATTTCGCACTCATCCCCCTATTGGCCTAAGGGCAACGCCATTTGTGAAAGGAGTCACAGAAGCATAAACAACCAGATACGAACGAAACTCCTCGCCAGTTAGTCAAAGGACTGGCCCAGCCAGCTGAGGATGATCCAGTGGGGATTAAATTCATCCCCAAGGGAAGACGGCATTCTCCCCTTACAAAAAACTATTCGGGGTTGCGCCCATATTGCTTCCGTTGCGCCACCTTATGACCCACTCCCCCGCCCCCCCAAGCAAGACGAGTCCACATAGGCAAGCAAGTACCATTTCAACCCCAACCTCCGCCCTCGCTACCCACATTCAACCCAGCTTGGCTACCCTCTCCACCTTCCCCCCACAACTACCTCATACCACTCCCCTCACCCCTCCTGACTAATCCCCACCCCACCCTCCTCAAACTCCAACCCCTCCCCCACCACCCATTCACCCACAACCTCAAAACCTTCAAACTTCACCTCACAACTCACCTCAACCCTCTCGACCTCATACCTCGCCTCCACCCTTTGTCAACCTACCACCCCCACCTTTTTCACCACCTCAACTCCATCTTAACCCCCGTCCTCAAACCCCAACCTCCTATTGTCCGCCCTGCTTCCGCCACACTGTCACCAACTAACATGCAGGCCCTGAGCCAGCACAAGCCAGTAACCTCAACAGGAACCCCCAACCCAAACATCAACCCAACCTCACAATTCACCCTTTCACTGTACCTACACCCCAATCCACCCAACCACAACTCACGCAACTTCCCCCCACACTTCATCCTCCTAACCCCCCTCCTACAACACTCAACCCTACGGACACTACCATACCCGCATCTCAAACCTCGCACCTCATGCTTCCCACACGAGACCCCCACCAATTTTAATCCCCACACCCCTCACAATCCCCCAAAAACCCCACAGTAAACAGATTGTGCCTCCCCAGTTGGCACAATCACCAACATTGGTGCCAAACCCCTCAACCCCTGAACGGCATACTTCTCCACAACTTGCACCTCCCATCACCCCACCCACCCAACCCATTCTTGCCACCCCCAACCTCACCAACTCCTCACC
>CM064490.1:19843087-19942543 GCA_032716605.1 Paralithodes platypus
ATTTTTAATGCAAGGGAGGGACACTAAAAATTAGGGACACAATACTTGATGTTTATTTTAGTGTGACTTTCCTGGTGTTGAGGGGGGACTTAAGAGAATTTTCGGTTCGTGTTGGTGATGGGGTCCTAGGTCGGGGCTTGTCCTCAGATTGTGTTCTGCCAGGCCTCAAATTCTGGGCTGGGAAATTGTCAGTCTCTTCTCTCTTCTTCATTGGTGCTAGGTCTCAAACCACTAGCTGTGTCGGATCTCAAACCACAGTCTGTGAACTTCGAGCCTCACAGGTCCCACAGGTAACACTTTTGTCGGTGTCGTACACATTTACTGCTAGAACACTTGGCAGTGTCAGTCTTAGACCTGACGGAGCTAGTATCACACTTAGCAGGGCTAGTATTGAACCTATCAGGGGGTCAGTCGTAGACCTGCCAAGGCAAGTATCGCACTTAGCAGGGCTAGTATCGAACTTATATATAGCTGTCATAGACCTGACAAGGCTAGTATCACACCCAGCAGTGATCAAATATTGTAAGGAAATATCTAGGTAATGGTTGCTAGGTTGGTGTACATATTATGTTGTTTCTCTGTGTTGTTCAGTTGATGGAGTTTGAGAGCTAGAGGGGCTCGCTCTAGCACTGCGGTGATTTTGGTGGCTATCGAAGGCATAATGTTTTGGTGTTGGCTGGTGCGGGAGCTGTTGCGTGCGTGAAGGGCACTCTGAACCTCTTTCATGGCGTCTTCTGTGTCCTTCTGGTCTGGTAGTTGGCGTGGTGGTGATCGAAGGTATTTTTACCATTGGCATAACATATACAGTATATATAACTTGGTAAAGGTTCATTTAAGTTCATGCTAATGGTTTTCCCCCCTTGGATGGTACCAATTCGCGACATTTCGGGGTCGAGTCTGTGGACTATAACAGGTACAGTAACCAACAGGAATTTGAACCTACACCATGATCCTTTACATGGAAGTAAAATTTGTTAGTCTGAATTACGAATGCAGTTTATGTCGTAGATACTTCATATATTTAAGTAACTGTTTTCATTTATCTTCAAATGGCCTGTTTTATTCCTTTTTTTCAATTACCACCCACTCGTTATTATTTCCGGCCATTCATTCATTATGTAATTCTTCATTAACTGGCCGGTCTTTTCATTGATATTCAATAACTGTGATAATTAATGCATATTATAACACTGGTAGCAGTTTTATTAAAAGAAATCAATGTGGAATGTAAATGACAAAAAATACGCAGGAAAAATTTGAAAGTAAAAATTCCGTTTGGTATTAGTTAACTATATTTAAATGCTGTATAGAAAAATACACTTTTCACTGGGACACACAAAACAATAGGGTATTACTGGCACAATGAGCTAATATCTAAACACTGCAACCTAAAATGAAAAAATTAACTTGGACAAATAGGAAATCACTCGGTTATTATCTAGCACCATGGGCTACCTTTCATCATCCCTCCAAACTGCAATAAAGCCTGACACAGATGACCCTCTAGGCCATGACACGGCACACCAGTTAACACCCACTGTCACTAGTTCCACTGCCAAAACTTCCGGGCTCCATCTCAGTTCCCAAGGATGAGGCTCAGTCCGCCCACGGCCCAATATTCCCGAAGGCATACCCCCTCAGTGCAGTCACTAGGTCCTATCCTCTAGGTTGAGCACTGGGTATCTCCACAAACAACAGGTTACTTCTACACTTAGCACTTCCCTCCAGACATGGTACCTGTTATTAACCTCTCGGCTGCGCAGCCCCTGTAGTATACACCATACCCCTGTGCGTAGGTATTTTGATTCATTCCTCACTAAAATCGTTAATTTACCATAAATATAATTAATACTTATCCATATGCGCCTTTTTTAAGTTTAATATGAAGATAGTAACCTGTAACAACAATAAAACAAGTGGGAATATCGTTTGGATGGTCAAAATCGCGAATTATGACCGAGCGGTTCATTCATCAATTGTGAGCCAGCAGGCCATACACCCTCCTCTCTCGAGGGCTGAAGCCATACTGACTTACTCTCTCACACTCTCCCAGTGTCTCCCTTACACAATACACTGGCTAGTCACATGACAACCGGCCTGGAGATAGTGACACAAAAATATATCAATGAATAAGGGAATAACAGGGAAAATAGGTGATAATTGAAGGGTGGGGGGAAGGAGGGGACTTTGACACATGTGAAGGCGTGATTGGAGGTATGGAGGGGAATTATCTCACTTAAACACCATTTTTTTGTTTTTTAAGTGCCACTGGGGTGTTTTAAATGTTTTTTTTTAGGCCTTGGATCTTAACCCTTATTTAGCGGCGAGCAACATAAGTCGAGTTAAATAAAGCTGGACTATGTGGCGGCGCTCGACATAACTCGAGTGGCAATTTCAGCACGTAATGTGGCTGAGAGAGAGAGACAAGTGGTGGCAGGAGACTAGCGAGCGTATGACTGCTCCAGACCACCGCGGCGAACCTACTGACACAAATCTCAGCTCCCTCCTCCCTCTCTCACTCGCTACATACTCAATTATGTACCGAAAGTACCGAATTACCTGCTTTTTGCACTCGCGTTGCACGGTTATTGCAAGAAAACTATCCATCATACAAGGATCGTTATGGTGTCATTCGAAAGCTCTGTTTATGCCCTTTCAGGGATAGGTACTTGTTTTACGTTCTGGGTCTTATTTAGGCATGAAAATGATCACGTAAACAGCCCTATTTTGGCTAAAAACACCCCGCTGGGCGGTACACATAAATAAACCGCATAGGCCGCTCGTAAGGTGTTAAGAGTCTCCCCGCAGTCGCCCAGTAAAACCTCTTAAGAGTCTCCCGGCAGCTGCCGGGTTAATATCATCATTAAAAAAAACTAACAAAATTCTATATCTTAATTCAAATTATCATTACAAAAGTGGTCAAATTAATTAATATAGAAATTAAATCATAGTTATATAATTTAAAACGAATGTAAGTGTGACAAAAATCATTTCATTTAACACTGGAATACAAGAATAAATTAAGTGCCCCTCGAAAATACATAAAGAAATTAACCTGGACGTTGGCCCAACACAAAACGGACTGTCAACATGTATTGAAATTTATTCGACTTCTTACATAACATGACCTTCACAAATATGTAAATAATACTATGATAATACTACATTAATAGAATACAATAATTACCTTATGCACAATGAGTACTACAATAATTACCTTATGCAAAATGTGACTGGCAGATGTAATATATGGGAATTCAATCACTAAATCATTAAACCTCAAACGGAGTACAGTATATTGATTTCAACTTCATAACAATAAGAGTCGCATATTTTCGCAATATGATAGGACAAACAGGCTTAAATGTTCTTATAAGGTATCTCAAAAAGAGCTCAAATATTTCACAATTTAGTACTAATTACCTTTTACAGGTGTTAGTTAATAGAGTAAAAAAGGGAATTTATACTGATCAGAATCTCCCTCCCTATCCAAGACAGAGCGAGGAGAGGACAGAACTAGGAAGGATCCTAATGCCCCTTTCCCACTGATGCGATTTCATACGATTGTCATTGCAGACACCAAGAAATGGGCAGATTCGTGACATGTCGCAACAAAATCTTGAACCCTCGCATGATAATCGTTTGACTCGCAAGGCCTCGCAAGGGCCCTCGCGGGTCATCGCAAATGTTTGGATTGTTCAAAATTTAGGACGAGGACTTGCGAGGGGTCCGAACCCTCGCAAGCATCGTCGAACATTGCCGAGGGATCGGCGAGGCCCTCGGAGATCCTCGGCGAGACATCGACGAGGGTGTCGCACGAAAAAAAAGCGTCTCCGAGAGTACACCCGCCACGGGTATACTTCGCAGAGGCGTGCAAAGGGCTGTGCGACGTAGATGAATGCTCCGAAGATACCTCGCCGAGGCCAAAAAAGCACCTTCGGCGAGGTGGGTAAAAAAAATGATTAGTCCTATAGCGAGCCAGCATTGTATGGAGAATTCCGGCTTCGTCGGAGACATTTTTCTATCGAAAAATTTACAAATTTAGCTTGCTCTTAAAACAAAAATATATATATGTTGGCTCGCTACCGCTCACCAGGAAAATATTGAAACCTGGATGGGGGTAAACGTCTTAAAACAGTAGGCTGAATGGGGCCGAACGGATACAAGGCAAAGAGAGAGGGAGAGAAAGAGAAAACAAAAAAAGCGAGGTGGGCTCAATTAAGCCGTAACGTAAACATACGGCAAGGACATTACCAATCTCAGAATTAAGGGGAGATGGGTCGTTTTTCTGGTCCCCTTTCTTCCTCATGGTTAACCCCATTAGTTTTCATATATTATGACGTTCGGTCCATTAGTTTGGCGATTTTAAGACATTTCACCCCATTTTGTTGTCAATATTAAGATTTTTCGTGTCATTTAGGCGTCGAGTTTTTCCTGGCTAGCGATAGCGAGCCTGTATTTTTTGAGGAACCGGCCTTCGGCCAGGATATTTTTCTATCGAAAAATGTACAAATTGATCTTGAAGGAGGGTGTTGGGGGGTGCTTTATATGCTCGATTGAGGTCTAGGGATGAAACTAAATAAATCATAAACAAATATATAAATGAGCAAATATTACGCAAATCCCCCCTTAAGGGGAAATGGACCGTTTGTTTGATCATTCATTCCTTTATTTCTTAGTTTCCTCACTAGACCTCCATCAAACTTAAAACAAAAAACTCTAGACCCCCCTTCAAGATAAATTTGTACATTTTCGACGAGATGGGTTGGGTATGAGGGGGGATCTGCTTGGTGTGGGCCAATCGGCGCTCTGCAGACCCCCTGTAATCTTGTGTTGATCTCTGACCGTTTTGGTGAGGTCAGTCCTCAAGGCATTAGTGAGTTGGGTCTATAATTAGGTCTTGTAATTGGGGTTGGGTGTGACAGGAATCTGCCTTGTGTGGGCCGATCGGCTTTCTGCAGACTCCTGTTTTCCTATGTTCTTATGTTTGTGCCATGAAATATATGCAAAATGTTTTCTGATAATCTCGCCGAGGTATCCGCCGAACCATCGCTTAATTCGCCGAAGACGTCGCAGAACATAGGCCGAGGATTCGTTCATCCTTCGCATTATTTCGCAATATTTTATTCAAATGTGACGGTTCTCGCCGAGGTCATCGGCGAACCATCGCTCAATTTGCCGATGACGTCGCATAATGTCGCCGATTACGTCGTCGAGTGTAAACTTGTCAACGGTTTTTAACGGTCAAAATCGTTGACGTCGCACAAATTTGTTGCGAATTGACAAGACTAAGTCCTCGGCGATGAAAATCGTATGAAATCGCATCAGTGGGAAAGGGGCATAAGGCAGAAGGGGCACGATCCTTGGGGTCAACAACCTTTGGCAAGTCAACAATAACATTTAATTGGTTATATGAGTCTCTCAATTTGCTTTCGATTCTAATGTTACTGTTAATGGATACTAGACATATTTTAATATTATCTAGCTGAAATTCGTGTAAGAAATGCTCACTATTGCGATACCCAAGGTACTATAGCTTTTAACCCAAGAACTATGAGGATCTCTCCGGAAGGTTTCACTGGGCGAATGCGACGTTCCTTCAGGAATGTGACACTTTAACCTTTAAACGGCGGCTATGGTAGTTGAAAGGGTACCGCCTTGCGAAGGTATTTGGTTAAATTCTGACGAAAATCGTCATATTTACCCTATATATAATTAATACTTATCCATATGCGCCTATTTTTCTTTTAATATGATCATATGAACATTGAAAAGCAATAAAACAAGTAGTAACAGCAATTGGCTGGTGAAAAACTTATATTTTAGCCCCGCGGTCGTAATCTGAGGTGGACCGGCCAGAGAGAGACACCCTTCCTCTCTAGTGTCTCGCATGGTACTGAGAGACTAGGAGAGCTCTGAGACTGGCTTAGAGGGTTGGAGATACAATCCCCCATCCTCCTCCCTCTCTCCCAGCCATCCTTGCATGAAAATACTTGATGAATATTGGGAATAATAGGGAAAATACCGGATAATTGAGGAGGGGGGAGGAGGAGTGGTACCAAGTAATGGAGGGGAATTATCTTACCTAATCACATATTGCTTTGTTATGAGTTCCACTTGGGTGCTTTGAAAGTTTTTTTTATGTGCTGGATCTGTTGAGGACAGTCTCATTGCACCATAAAAACCTCTATAGAGGACGGTCACCATTTATGGGCTAAACAAATATATAAATAAATAAAACGCACCAGTGCCGAGGAAATGGATGCAATATATGATTAGGCGGAATGTCTCCTTACCACCATCTCCTCTCTTCCCCTTACATGTGTCTCACCCCCTCTCACCCTCCCTCTTCTCCACACCCTTTCTCCCTCAACTTCCCCCCTCCTCATTTATTCTACCTTTTCCCTCCCCCACTCCCTATACTTCCTCACTCTTGTCTCAAATACGTTCAGTCACCCTTCTCTACACCTTCCCTACCTCCTCGATGACCTCCCTCATACAGTGCGAGAGAGCTGCGCGTACAAGTCAGTGTGGCGAAAGCCTCCAGAGAGGTAGGTCTATGTCACTTCACCGCCTATGCACTCAATGCACTCCTGTCACAATAATCTGTTTTTTCACTGGATATTTGCTCTTTACACCTATTTTCTGGTTCTCCAATGTTCACAGGTTTACTATACAAGTAAAATATGTGCATATGGTGCAGTAATATTGCTTTATATGGTAAATTTGTTTGTTCAAATTGAACTTAGATCTGTCGCACTGTCGGACCTGTCAGAAACTGGCCTATCGAAGCTTCCAAGTACTGCAGTACTTGTACTGCACTTCTTGTACTTGTACTTCTGTACTGCAGCATCTTTTTATTTGTTTTCTAGCTATATTTAGCCGATTTTGTGCAGCTTGAGAAGGATCTGTGGTAGTAATAAGGGTTAAGCGAGATAGTTGGAAGCCTTCTAATGGGTAGACGTTCTTCCTAAGCTGAATAAAATCGTCTAATAGTTGCCAGAATATAATGCAAAATACGTCACCGGTACAGAACGGGTTAAGGTAAAAGGAACTCCCATAAATTCTCACCTTTCAAGTTTCTCGAGCTGGGGCTGCAGTGGGGCAGTGAAGATCCCTAACTGTCGCTAAGGTCCTCAGAATTCAGGGTGTCTAACACGAGATTATATGTACAACCAGTTCTTAAGCAAATCCCTTCATATTAAATACTTTTATTATAGGCTACAGTATATACAAAGTTAAATTTATTGTTCTTTGGTCACCTTTATACCCCTGGAAGCGATTGAATGTCCGAAACAATTGAATTTTCTTCTACTTTCAAATGAACATTGCTCTGGCTCGACACCCTTTCTCAACTTACTATAACAATGCCAAACAATATGATTAAATATATAGAGTAAGTATAATGTGTGACGTCTACCAGCGTGGGTAGAATCGCCTCTCGTTAGCCACTAGCGCTCGCCAGGGACATCGAAATGGGCTACAGTTATCCGAGAATGTTGTTCTTTCTTTCCTTGTGCTCACATTGTCACAGACTGTCCAGTGGTGGTCTTTGTTTTCGTCTGTGACAACGGGAAGTATTTTATATCATTAATAGAATATAAGATGCATTGTGTAAAGTTAAGGAGAAAGAGCGATAGAGGCAGCGTGGTAGTAGTATGTGCGTGTGTATGCATGTGCTGCCTCCCTCGCTCGGAGGAGCTTTCCCGCGCCCTTGATTGGCTGGCGGATCCTGGCGCATCCTAGGGGCCTGCTGCCTTGTGACGTCTCGGCCCGTGATCGGCCGACCGTCGCGCCCTTGCGGGCTCCTGTGTAACTAACCTCCTCCATGAGGGTTCCCAGGAGCTGTTCTCCTCAGGACAGGCTTGGCGCACATGCTTCTAACATCCCTTTGCATACTCTCTCCCGATCACCCCCTTTACCACTGTCTCTCTCTCTGACCTTCTTCTTTTCCATTGCTTCTCACCTTTATTCAATTACTTGTCCCCTTGGGTTCTGCATACGGTTTCCATAGCCGGCCCATTGTATTGTATGCGCCGTCCTCTGAAATATTTACATGTACTTAGAATAGGTTTTGAGGGTTCTTAGTTAGTAGAGGTTGGGAACTAAGTGTGTCTCCATTATTGATTTAGTGTTTCTGCTCTTTTATTTAATGCTAGACTGGGATAAGGTAACTGTAGTCGTTGTCTCCGATGTGTGTATGGTTTGCTTATACCTACATGACTTCGACCGGTCCTGTGGTAGCCTGTGTTGTCTTTTCGCTTGCGTCCTTTACGAGTGCAGCATTGTGTTGACTGAGGGTTTTGGCCTGTTCCAGTTCCACACTTTGCTGCCTCTTTGCTTGTCTTTAGAGGGTCGCCAGGATAGAACCAGATACTTGTGATCTGGATCTATCAAGAGAGCACCCTAGTCAATTAACGTAACTTTAAGGACATCGCTAGGCTACGAGCCTGTCTTGCTCAACCACAGTTCCTTACCTAGAGTATTCCAGCTAGACATTATTAATCGAGTAGACACTTATTAGTATTTAATATAAGCTCTTTGATATGTACGCATTATTATTCACAGCATTTATTAGTCTAGGTTGTTGTTGAGTTGCACAACCATAGCAGACTGTTTCGTTGATGAGGAAGTACTTCTTTTAGTGTCGAGCATTGCTACCGTTGCGCATTTATAGTATTCTCGTGTCAGTTAACATTATATGTCCTATCTTTTAGTGTATTCAGTTTACACGTGTGGTGTCCTGCCTCCTGCCTTTATATAGTTTAAGATACGAGCATCTTATGAGCATCAGACTTTCTTCAGAAGTGTCCAGGTCTATGCTGTAGGACTATACTTCACTTTCTTTCAAATAGGAGTGAAGAGTTTATTGTTATTTAGAGTAACTGTATTGAAGCATCTTTTTATTGTATTAAATCTTGCAGTGATTTAATTGATCTTTCCATAGATTCCTTTTTATGCATTTTTACGTAACTTGCATCTTGTTTGTTATCAGGCTATACCAGTGTGGGTTAGCCTGAAGTAGAGTACATTTATGCCCAGTTAAGGATACCCCGTTATCGCAGATTAACTCTGGAGGGTATAGGTGTTTTTGTTCGCCGGCATATAAGTTCGAGGGTTTGGATCTAGCGTACCGTTGTTGCATAGTGCCCTATTACTAGTCCAATCATTAAGTGCCCTTGTTTTATTCGTAGCCCCGGTCGTAACAAATAACTCTTGTAACTGCAAGACAATTTCTTAGTACTGTAATATCTTTTTAACCATAACAATTTAATATGTAATCTGAAATCATACTAGTCACGATAACATTGGCCTATGCTGAATATTTCAAATAAGGTCAACACTGACTGAGTCATTATTGGACTGAAAGTGAGTGAACAGTAAAAATCTTGGGTGTAAATATTGCCAAAATCAAGCCTAGGCTATAGACCTTTTATCTATTTTACAGACTGTAGGCTACACCGAAGTCACGCTTTATTCACTCTTCGGTATTCTTTATTTTCCCTTCAGTGCAAGCCCCAACACTATATATGAACCGATGTAGGTGCAAGGGTGTGTATAATTTTTTTACATGGGCGAATCATAAATGTTCCTTAACTAGTCCTGAAAATACGTTTTCTATTACTTTGTACTTTATGAGAAAATTGTGTTATATAGGAGTAACAAATATATTCGTCTTCAACACCAATGAAGACAATAGACATACAAAGCACATGCGTACAAATATACGCTCACACATAAACAAATATCACGTACCATTACTCACGGATACATACCTATTCAGCTACACTGTTCCCCAGAGTGTTGGGGTTTGTACTAAAGAAGGGATATTGAATAGTCGAGTAGAACACCAATGAGCTCAGGATAAACCATTAAATATTAAAGTTTCTACTAATCGTCTATTAAAACTTTTCTTATGAAATTGAGGAAAATTAAGGATATAATTTTGAAGTTTTCACTAACCACTTGAATGCTCTTTGTTGTGATTATGCGATAGCTTAGAGTATATTAAGTATTGTGTGAGTGCATTATGAAGTTTCATAGAGAATTAGTTTTTACGGAACCCTGTAGAGGTGGCGAGGTATGTAATCACTGTGTGTCACACACACTGTAGTTCAAAAGAAGTAGTGATGATGACTGTGTTTACGGTAACTTTATATGCAGACTTGTTTGACCATATTTGTCCTATATTTTGTATTTTAAATTCTAAAGAGGTGAACAAAATCCAGTTTATCAATAAGCGTTCATTTAATGAGATTAACATGCAAAAGTTCACAGATAAATTATCGAATACTGATTGGAATAGCATTACTGGTGATAGTGGATGTCAGGATGCCTTCCCTAAGTTTCGTTTAACATTTACTAAATTATATTATGAGTGTTTTCTACTTAGGAGAGTAAAAATGACATATCGCAACCGAAAGGGCTGGCTTACATCAGGTCTTAAAGATTCCATCCATAAGAGTAAAAAATAAACTATATATAAATAAATAAAAAAAAAAAAATCAGCAAAGGAAAACAAAAAGGCATATTTAAATATAAAAGAATATTGACCAAATTATTACGTCGAGCAGAAAGGGATCATTATGATGGCCTGTTCAAGCAAAATATAGGCAATGTTAAGAAATCTTGGAAAATAATAAGGGAGGCAATATATATTTACACTTTGTTTTTGTACAAACAGTCTTAACGTATGCTAGCATTTTTTATCGCAGTCTTTGCACACACTGTTTTAGAAGTGCTCAAGGGTGTGATACTCCCTGACGCAGATGGGGAAACACAGTGCCACATCACATTCTAGGCACATATACCTGGTATCTTGTCTTGAAGGTGTCCTCTGTGTCGTATTCCGGCACACATGACACCTTCTGCGGGGTCTTGCGTTGCTGGGCGCGGGCGGCACCCAGTCAGGGAAGTGGCATTCTGTCAGCCTGGCAATCCCTTCTGCTGCTGGTTGTCGATTTGAGGGGCGATGCTGGGCACGGGCGGCATTCATGTTCTTCAACAACAACTCCCTCGACAACTCGATGCAGAGGTTCTCCATCGTTTCGCGTTTGCCGGTGATTGTTGAGTGGAGGATGTGGCAGTTGTAGAGAGTGATATCGAGGAAGGTGGAAAAATTATAGGTTTGACTCCTGTAAGGAGATAAAGAAAACCTAATATTTAGTAGTGGCCCCGTAATCATTGACGAACATGCCTATTACATAAGGCATCCTCTTCAAACACTAATCCGCCGTAGTTTGAATCTACCGCGCAGAGCATTGAAAAATCTGAGGAGCCTTCATCATGAGCGCACGCGACCTCACTCACGGCTTCAGTCATTATGAATTGGGTTCTCACTACGAAAAAACTTCGTAAAAAATAAAAAACAAAAAGAAAATAAGAATAACTCTCCAATAAGCTTTCCATCATATCGTGGATGTACTTGTGTGGATCTTTGACCAGACGCTGATTCAGGCGTCATTCTTCCTTCACTGACGTATCAAGTAAACCAAAATCCTTAATACATCAACGAATGGGAAGGGGATGGTCGGGAGGGCCCCAGTCGTCAATGATTACGGGGCCACTACTAAATATTAGGTTTTCTTTATCTCCTTACAGGAGTCAAACCTATAATTTATTAGTGGCCCCTCCATCATTGACGAACATGCCTGATTTCTAAGACTGGAGGGGGACATTCGTAATCATATCATAACTCTAGAAAAGCAGATAATCAAACAACCACATAGTATTCTTACTTTTGTAAAAAAGAGATATTCGGGTGCATAAACTTTATACACCCTAAATCTTCAAAAAGGGGTACAAGCAGGAGCGTGCTTCAAAGAAGCCTGCTTGAAAAAGGGTTAACTCTGAGACTCTGTGCACAGATCTGCTAGTTAAGAAGGCACCCCACTTAAAGTAAGTGGTGAAAACTAAAAACTTATAAGTTTACATGTGTACATATAAACCCCATTAACTAGTGGATATATTCCTAAAAATATAACCAAACATAAATGAATTCTTGTACATTCGTAGAAGTACTGAACTCGTGTACTTATGCAGAAGTAATTACTGCAAAAGTAAAAGTCGTAGTTGCCACTACCGAGATTTCTCAAAAATCTATTGCTTCACAGCCAAAGCTACTTACAACAAGAATTGTCGTAACACTACTATTGGCCTTTAGCACAATTTCCTGCAATGAATACTACAGAGAAATTTTATAATACAATGCCTACAACCAGTATCACAGCTCGTATGTTCCGAACACATACTCCGGAGGGGTCTAGGGTGTCCTAACGACTGATGAGATAACAGCATCAGATTTGTCCACCAGACACATATTTATAATATAATCACAGATGGCCAAAGGTTTCTTGATTTGTTCAGCTGTTGCTCTATCACGAAGTCTGCTGTCTTGGTAGATGGGATGGTGTACACTTGTGAGGACGTTCACATCACGGTTATCCATCCAGGACAACATGAGGACATTGTTTGCCTGCCGGTAGATGATGGAGCCCTTTTCCCGCCTGGTTGGTAGCTCGAACATGAATGAGCGATTCCTCCTGATGGTGCCACAGGCTCCTGTAGTGCGCCTATGCAGGTACTTGGCAAGGGAGGGGCTGGTGTACCAATTGTTGAGGTACAGTATGTGGCCCCTATCAAGGTAATCCTGCATCATGGTGATAACGACAGCCCCAGAAATTCTGTACGTCCTCGACTCCACCAGTTCTGTCTTCTTGCCCATGTAAAGAATGATGTCCTGAATGTAGCCTGTGCGAGAGTCACATATCACAAACAGTTTCAGGCCATAATGTTTGCTGGGCATGTACTGCCGGATGCCAATATTTTCCCTCCACAGCAGCAAACTCTCATCAATTAAAACTTTTTGATCAGGTCTGAAGGCGGCAGCTAACTTCACCTTCAGGTACTGGAAGATAGGTTGTATCGTCTCCATCGGGTCCTTCATAGCCCTGGGTTGGTCTGGTTTCGTGTATGGCTTGCCAGGCTGTCAATGAAATGGAGATTCCAAATTATGGCCGAGAACCTGTTTCTAGTCATGACTTTGCCAAAGATGGGGGTTTGGATGAGGGGATCTCAGGACCAGTACTTCTTGATCGACGACTTCTTTGTCACCCCCATCAGGATGACAATGGTCAGGAACGTGTAAAATTTGAGGACGTCAAGAGTTTGCCATGTCAGTCGGGCAGAGTGTTTCAACTGCTCTTTCCCAGCCGTATAATAGTAATTGTACCAGTTCGTCTGGTCAACAATCATGGACATAAGGTTAGCAGTGAAGAACTGCAGGAAAACATCAAGTCTAGTTGTCTCTCGTCCTTGGTTGGGGATCGCAGAGCCGGCATCCCTTGCGCCCACAAAGTTGTAATGGGTGGGCACAAAATTGTCCCCATTAACCCAATTCCACTCGGGTTGATTGGCAGCACTTTCGTCGCCGTTGTCGTCAGAAGGAGGGGGGTCATCACCAGGGGCATCAGGGCGGGAGGTCCTCATCCTGCCTCTTGACCTTGACCTTGATCTTGATCGAGATGTCGACCTGGAACTTGATCTAGTCCTGGGCGTCATACCAGGGACACCTTCTATGCCCTTCGGCCGCGGGTGGCATGCCCACGGGAAAGTACAAGCCCACGCCCATGTTGGCTGGTAGGGCGTAGTGAACGATCTGGGCGTTGTGGCAACACAAGCGGTGATGGGGTCTCAGGTAATTGAGAGGTGTCGTGGCTGTGGGAGGTCCCAGGCTGAGGGGACACAGAAAGCCTGAGGGGGTAGTAAGGCAGTGGGCTGGAGGGTGATGGTGGTGGTGGAGAGTAGGCAGGAGAGGAGTATGGTGGTGGTGGCGTAGAGTGGCGAGGCGGAGAATGCGCCGAGTCATCCCGTGCTGATAAGGGGGAGAACAGGCGGCGTGGATGGAAACGTGGGGGACATGATTCAAGCTCGAGGATTTAATTCATCCGTTTCATCTGAATCAGACTGAATGGCTGTGCTGCCAATATAGCTGCACCCAAGAGCAACCCAGATAATGTGTTAGGGGTTGCAGCTTTTAGTGGGGAGACAGTGGGAGGTGGTGGTGAGAGCAGGCTTAGGGGAGAACGCACATTGTTGTGGGGGAGGAGCAGGTTCATTACTCTCCTCATCTTTAGCTGGTCTCTTCTCACCCCTACGATGAGATACAGTAATTTTGACGAATACCATGGGGTCTGGGTCATCCTCGTCCTGTTCCTCACTTGAACGGGAGTCAATGATGTCCTGGGGAGCAGTGGGGGGGGCGATACACCCTTCCCCCATGTTATTGTGGCATCGCAGATGCGACGCGGCGACGAGAAATGGGAACAATGGGCTCCCCTTCTCCCATCTCTTCTAACTCCCTCAGCGATGGGCGATACTCCTCCCCTGAATCTTCATCAGATGATTAAGTGTCACTATCCCGGTGTGGAGATCTACCAAATAGCTGGTAGAGTTGGTATATTGCACAATTTCGTCTTTACTCGCTGGTTGTGGAACTGGGAGCAAAAAGGTGTAGGCCTATCATGCACCTGAGTCCTGGAAGTTGTGGTTATGTCTTTCTTGTTCTGGAGTGGATAGGTCAACAGGATCAGGTCGAAAAGGGCAAAGTTGGCATGCCAGGTGGGCAGAGCGAGTGCCACTCGATCGAATAGGTACAGTGCCAGCAGTGATTGATGGTCCTTTCAGTGATCATCTACCCTAAGTTGTAGAAGAAAACAGGGCCGCCCTAGGCGGCAGAGAAAACGGCCTTTCATGGAGGGCTCGCCTAGACTTCTCTGTTACTATAATGATGAAGGAGGGTTTTCAAGGTACCGGAGAGGTGGGCATAAAAATATCTAGGTTTTTTGTATTTACATATTTTTCTACTTTAATCTTTCCTTTACTTATATACAGTATTGTGATGTATTATAATCCCACAGTAATTGCATACAAGCTAATCAGAGCCTAACCAATTCAGGCTAGGCTAAGTAGGTTCATTGGATAGTTATGTTAATTAGGTAGGTTATGTTAGTTTGGTTGGTTAGGATAGGTTAGGTTGGTTAGGTTAAGCGAGTAGAGATAATGTTTGTAACTTTTTGTTTGGGTTTGGAGGAGTGCAATGCAGTAATTTAGGGTACAAAGGGGCCTTCAGCTGCTTGGTGGGGCGTTTCTCAAAAAATACTCTGAAAATTCCCCATAATACTTGAAAATAATCAAAGCTTAGAAAAACATTCATAAAAGCTGCACAATTGTGTTTTCCTGTTCCTTATGTTCCCTCAGTGTCCATTACAAGACTCTAAATACTTGGTTAGTGGAGACTTCAGTGTTACCTTTTTTCCGCAACTCTGATCTAACCACTTCTGAAGTACACTTTCATAAGAATTTTGTCAACTATTATAATCTACTCTAGTTTCAAACGTTACCAGAATAAATTTGCAAATCCAACACAGTTTTCCTAAGCTGAATAATGCCGTCTAATTGAACAACAACATCAACATAGTGAAAGGGTTAATCGGTTATGTATGGAATTGCATATTATTGTACCTGTAAAGAAAACTGAATGCGATATTATGGATACTAGTTTCGGTCAATCATATGAAGAGAAACATATACAGTATTCTAACTTAACTGTTGCAAGCTTATCCTTATTCTCAAAATAATAACAATGAAATCAAAATCAACTAAACCCCTTTGATAAGATGACGTTATATTCATTTTATATGAGAATGGCTTAAGTTTAGGAAGGATCTCTAGGTCCTACCATGCCACACGAAAGCTTTTATCGTCGATTATCCATGGTCAACATTATTCCGACAACATTTGTGGGCTCTTTTGCACTGGTATCAGAAACTAGGTCGAAGATAGATTAATTCTGATGACAGATTTATATACAAAGTTTGCCCCATAAGCTGCCAGACCAGTATTGACAATAAGAGTTTAGGGAAATTATAGGTTTGAGTCCCGTAGGGAAGAATGAAAACCTAATATTTAGTAGTGGCCCCGGAATCATTGACGATGCACCTTACGTAGGTAAAGACCAATCTTTGAACTCTAGGCTTGCTGTTCAAACTTACCGCCCAAGGAGAGCTCAAAATACGATTGCCTTACATCGTGAGCGAAATGCTCTTAATAACCACTCACGGACTCGTCCTTATGATGTGGGTCCACTACTAGGAAAAACTAGTAAAATAAATAAATTTAAAACAAAAATTAAACTTGACCTGGCTTGCGCTTTCCATGCTTCTGCTTTTGGGTACAGCTCGTCACCTGCTCTCTGCGAGCATTCCTCCTTAATCTGACATATCGAGACTCTCAAAATGTAGCAGATGAATGGGAAGGGGATGGACGGGAGGGCAAAAATCGTCAATGATTTCGGGGCCACTACTAAATATTAGGTTTTCATTCTTCCCTACGGGACTCAAACCTATAATTTATTAGTGGCCCCTTCATCATTGACGATGCACCTGAATTCTCAAGACTGGAGTGGGGACATTCATCATAAACATCGCATACCACTAATAACCCAGGTAATAGGTCAGTTTAATATCAAAGAAAATTATAAAAGAGAGTCACAGGCGGTGTCTCTTAAAGGAAGCATGTGGTGTTAGCACCTTTAAGTTTTAATAGAACAGTTGGTGTAACACAAGGATAAACTATTCATATAGTCTATATATTCCAGGGAAAATGAAACTCTTTTTGCTGAGGATTGCCGTCTAGATTTTGACGGTTCCTTAGCTGTCTTCTTACTTGCTGAGGAGGACGTCTTATGCCAGCTCGACTTTGGTTTGTCCCCGGCTGCTAATGCGGAGTCAAAGTCCGAGCGGGGCATCTTGGCCTCCTGGTCTTCTGACTGGGGCTTAGTTTGTGGCAAGGGCGATTTCGACCTGTCTCGCCGGCTGGTTGAAGGTCGTTCCTCTGGTGGGCTTTTGTCCCAAGGTCTCTTTCGGTGGTTGGAGGAAGAGTCTCCCGAAGAAGATCTCGGAGGGGGTGAGGTAGTCTCTGGACTCTTTAGTGAATCCTCCAGAGTTTGATCATCTAACTGGAGGGATTTATGAGCCTTTGTTTTACAATATGTTCCATATTCTAATTTAATATGTTGGAGAATAGCCTTGCATTGACTATTTCCATCGTTAATAACTGCATTGCGGAGGGCTGAACAGTTGGGACAAGATTTTGATAGCCATCGACCTCTCGAACGGTCTAGGCAATGGACACACTTTACACAGAGTAAGTGTCCCATGACTGCTAATCTCTGGCAGCCCAGGGCTGTACAGAACAAATATCTAACTTTGTCCATGATTACCTCCTCACCCCCACAGAGGTATTATTCTTCCTAGGTGTCTCAAAGTCGAACCTGAGTGAGAAGAAATTTCAAGAATCAATGCTCATAAGGACACGCTAGGCTGGAATAATATACATATATAATCTCTACGTTAAGAGAATAAAGTTTGAGTAACCCTTAAGCAATCTTAATTCCCTTTACGTTAAACATTTCCTAGAAATGTAATCGATTATTGTGTAGCCTATTATGTGCTACTAATTTGTAAGAAAGAATAAAGTTTGAATCATTCATAAACAATTTTAATTCCCTTACGTTAACATTTCTTCGAAATGTAAATGAGTATTGTGTAGCCTATTCTGTGCTACTATTTTACAAACTTCTTACCCGAGTGCAAAAAACACTGACCTCATTCGTCTTGTGATATATGAATCAAACCCCGGCGATCGTCGAGCGCTGGATTAATTCTAGATCCGGTGGATAAGTCGCCAATGATAAAGCTAAACAGTCGAACTGGGAGCTACAAGACCGAAAGGGGTGAGCTTATTTCTCGGCTTTAAGTCGTGACTTTTGCGGCGAGTGCTTCGCCTTGATTCGCGCAGTGATTGTGGGTCCCACTTTTTATATCATCCGGCGTAATGTTCGTCTTATTTCAAGGCCAATAGAACGTTAAATGTTGGAGGCGAAAACGTGATTACGAGGGGGGGGGGGGGGGGGCGTCGCCGTTAACCTTCGTAATTCGAATTATTGTTAGTGACATGCTGGCACTAAACGCCTTAATTAACCCAATTCGAATTCCTTTGTAAACTGTGCCAGTCGTGGAATATTGAATTTATCTGTCTTAGGCCAGATCAACGATTTGTTGTTTGTGTTAGTTTGTTGTCGGCGGAAGACGTGGTTAAGGGGGGGGGGGGGGGGGCGTCGCCGTTAACCCTCGAAACTTGACTTTTTTTTGTAATGCGCCGGGGTCCCCGGGGTTATACTATTTGCCACAATTAACGCAAACTGAATTAATTGTAGCCCCGTACTCGGCGGTGACCGCTGAATTTTAATATAGCTCAGAGTGTTTTCCCGGCGGGGGGCCCCCACGGTACACCTTGAGATACGTTGTTCTTTTTTAATGTTCAGACTCGCTAGAACCATAAAAAAAATCCCGCCGGAAGGGGGCCCCTTCGGTAATTATGTAGGGATAAACAACGTGTACATACATGGCATGGTTATATATCATGAACAATCAAATATCAATAATAACACTCCTTAACCATATATATATATGCAACCTAATGAGGCCAACTAGATGGGAGCCCTTGGTGATGAATTCGTCAATGGCTCAAACCTGCGATCCAGCGTCGACCCCGCGACCTGTAGAACACCTGATGATACGGTTGCAGAGTAGATTGGCTCCATGCCAGACCCCTCAGCTACGTGAGAAAATCCGATGGCACTAGCCTCGAAGCATACTTGTTGCACACCCTGAATGGACCGAGCAACAGGCTCCAGTTCACCCTAAAAGAAGCCTCATGCCTAATAACTGAATTAATAGTGGAATAGGGTAAGAAAACAACACATTAGGGGTGAAGTGCCTTATCGCGATACGAACACCCCTTAGGTATAAGGAAACTATGCACTAGGGGCGGCGTGCCTTGTCACAACACGGCCACTCCTTAAATTCCTTAATTAACACGAATGCTATAGACCCAGAAAAAACAGTCTCCAGGGCCCGTATTTAACACTTCAGCCTACACCGAATCTATAATCTAACCTAATTTCAGCACTGTCTTGGACAAATGAGCAAGGACCTCACTATATGATGAATTAAGGTGACGAATGGGGTGTGGGTGGGAGCGTTTGGGACCTATGTCCTTTCGATACGGGTCCAAGGAGATTAAGGAGGAATGCTCGCAGAGAGCAGGTGACGAGCTGTACCCAAAATCAGAAGCATGGAAAGCGCAAGCTAGGTCAAGTTTAATTTTTATTTTTTATGTATTTATTTTACTAGTTTTTCCTAGTAGTGGACCCACATCATAAGGATGAGTCCGTGAGTGATTATTAATGACTACAATGGTAATAGCATGTTGATGGCATGTTGATGGTCTTTATGGTCAAGTAGTGAAGCTTAGTTCAGAAGGCAAGGGGAGGTTTTTATTTTGCTCCCTTGACCTCCATCATGCTTATAAAATACTACCAAGACCCGCCTTCGAGATAAACTTGCAAATTTTTCGATAGAAAAGGGTTCCGGTTAAATGCCGGATAGGACGAAATTTCTTAAAATAGGCAAAGAAATAAGGGCAAAATATTCTATAATCGCCAAACTACTGGAGCAAACTTCATAGAATCTCAAAACTAATGGGTCTAAACATGAGGGAGCAAGGGGTCCAGATAAAACAAATCTCCCCTTAACCCGCATACATTATACTGTTAATCCAGAGTTTGACCACACAGCCAAACACCAACCAAAATATGGTTAACCCTTTCAAGATACGAGGACGTATTGGTTCCTTATATTTTGGCTATTAGTAGAAATTTGACGGTATTCAGCTTAGGAAGGATCGTGGGAGTTGAGGGTTAATTGATATTTTAACCATTTCAATTGTCCCTATTTTTATTATTCTATATAGGCCTACAAATTAATTTCTGCTGGTAAATTTAAATACATATGTTGCATCTACCGTTCCCCAAATACTCCTCCAGAGCAAAGTCTTTTTGATTCTCTGTCCTCTCAACTCAGTGTCCTCAACTTAAATGCTTCTTCTGAAATCACTGTGTTGGGTGATTTTAATGTCCATAATGTTGAATGGCTCACTCATTCAGACAGGACTGATGATGCTGGTCTTGAATGTGAGCTATTTGCAGACTCATTTAATCTCACTCAACTAGTCAACCAACCCACCCGTGTACCAGATAATCCTGATCATAATTCCCACCTACTGGACTTATTTTTAACAACCAATTCAGAAAATTATGATGTTACAGTGAGGTCCCCGCTTGGATCTTCTGATCACTGTCTGATACAGGCCACCTGTCTATCACCTACCACACCTTCCCCCTCTGAACCTGTTTTGGTGACTAAATGGCATTACGATAGGGCAGACTGGGAGGGTCTTCAAGATTTCTTTATTGATATTCCCTGGACCTCTTTTTTTTCTTCTAATGATGCACACTCCACCTTGAGCCACATACAAGATTTTATAAAAATTGGAATGGAAACTTTTATTCCTCATCAAAAGTACAGTAAAAGATCTAATTCACCTAAATGGTTTGACCATAATTGTGCTAGAGTAACTGAACAAAAAGCAATAGCCTACAATGCATACACAAGATCAAAAACACATGAAGCCTTTAATTACTTTAGAAACATCAGAAATCATGCCAAAATTGTATTAAATTTAACTAAATCAAACTTTCTCCACAAGCAGGCAAATAAACTTCTAAATAATCCAAATTATAATAAAATATTTTGGTCTACTCTTAACTCATTCAAATCCAACTTCACTACTGTTTCATCCATTCCACCATTAAAATCTCCGACTAGCAATCTTGTAAGTGACCCACGAGGTAAAGCTAACCTTCTTGCGGATATTTTCTCCATCAACTCAACCTTAGATGAAATAAATCAAGATGTCCCTGTACTTAATTTTAATTCGCCTGAGATTCCCTTACTTAAGATCCACACCAGACATGTCAAAACTATTTTGCAGAATCTCTCAGTAGATAAGGCTCTTGGTCCAGATGAAATTCCTCCAATAGTACTTAAGAATTGCTCCTTGGTGCTCACTCCTGTATTGGCAAAACTTTTCCGTATGTGTACTCATACCTCATGCTTCCCAGTATCCTGGAAAGAAGCAAACATCCATCCAGTTCCTAAAAAAGGTGCCTCTTCAGATCCATCAAACTACAGACAAATAGTTATAACTTCCACTTCCACTTTTTGGGCGGGTGCCCAACCCCGAAAGGGGTTGAAATAGGCGAGCTATCCCCCCGCCAAAGGCGGCTTTCTAGGGCCTTTCCTAGCTGATGCTGAGAGGATTGGGTTCTAGTCATGTGGTGATGGGCTGGTCTATCAGAGTGAGAACTGAGTAATCTCTGCCATACCCATAGCTTACTCTGACTCTTCCTTTTACTTACATATTTTCTAGATCTCAAGTGACGGCGTCTCTTCCGTGGATTGACCTCCCAATCTACCAAGATTGGAAGCCAAAGCGTCACATTTTTCCTTTGCCTCTCAACTTTTTCTTCATAATTGCTGAGGGGCACAGGGCCCTGGGTGTGGCTTTGGTTTCCCAGGCGTTATGGCACCCTCCTCAGCTCCCCGCCATGGAGTGGCTTCGGTCACCCAGGCTTTATTGTGGTCAGCAGGGAGGGTTCTGTGGGGGCGCTCGGTTATGGCCTTGGCCTTGCTCGGGGCTTTGGGGCTGTTCGGCCTGGCAGCTTGGGGAACAACAACAACAACAACAACAACTTCCACTCTTGGTAAAGTCTTTGAAATTATATTAAATATTCACATAATTAAGCATCTTGAGAATAATAAATTAATCAGTGATAGGCAATATGGTTTTAGACGATGTCGATCAACTGCAGACATTCTTTGCCTTCTTACGCATCAAATCAACCAAGCTACAGACCAACATGGTGAAACACATACAATAGCACTGGATATATCAAAGGCATTTGATAGAGTCTGGCATCAATCCTTATTGTCGAAGATGTCACACTACGGCCTTGCATCATTAGTTCCACTAATTTCTTCTTATCTTCATAACAGAAAAATATGTGTAATGGTAGTTGACCTTTATTCTCAATTTCACTCAATAAATGCTGGTGTTCCCCAGGGATCAGTTTTGGCCCCAACTCTGTTCCTCATTCATATCAATGATCTCATATCTACCACTCATAATCCAATACATTCCTATGCAGATGACTCAACACTCCACAGTTCCTTCACATTTACCAATTCTTTCACCCAACCCGATCTTATAAATTCAAAAATAAACACTGCAATTTCTCTGAACCAGGACCTTTCTAGAATTAATGAATGGGGACAAAAGAATCTAGTTTCCTTTAATGCACAGAAAACCAAGTACATTCAATTTTCTAACCGACAGAATCTCACTGACTCCCATATATTTGTTAATGATGTAAATATTCCCACTTCCCCTAGTATTGACATTCTCGGTGTAACATTAACTACTAACCTGAGCTGGACACATTATGTTAGAAGCATTGCTAAGAATACCTCTAAAAAACTGGGACTCCTGTACAGAGTTCGAGAATTCTTCACTGACGAGCAGTTGGCCGTAATATATAAAAGTCATGTGTGTTCTCAGATGGATTACTGTTCACCTCTGTGGAGTGGAAGTGGAGTGGTTGCATTGAGGCAGTTGGACAAAATTCAAAATAAAGCTATTAGATTAATCAATAATCCTGCAATCACACAGGACCTTCCTATATTATCCATACGAAGAAACGTTGCATCCCTTGCATTATTCTACAGATATTTTCACAGCAATTGTTCCGAGGAACTCGCTTCAATTGTGCCGCCTCTCCACATCTTTCCCCGTAGAACTAGGGCAGCTGAGAGCGCCCATGAATTTACACTTTCTCCTCCACAATGCAGAACTTCTGCTTATCAAAATTCATTTATCCCCAGAACTACTACTCTTTGGAATTCACTTCACTCGAGTTGCTTTCCACAAACTTACAATCTTCAACAGTTTAAATACAGTTGTTATAAACATGTTATGAATGGAGGATGCCTTTAGGCACATGGACCTTTTTTGTTTTATGTGTTTTTCCTTCCTCCGTTCATGGTCTCTTAAAAAAAAAAAAAAAAAAAAAAAAAATCGTAGAGGACCTTCCAAACCAAAGTAAAATCACCTAATATTATTTTTATTAATCTCACCACCACACCCCCAATGAAATTAATTAAAGTAATGTTAGCAAAAAAACATTTAAAAAAAGCGTTCCCGAGGACTAAAAGCGTTGATATTCTGTTATTTATCCTTCTTTTCAACGTAATGGCAAATTGTAAACCTTCAACTAAGCATTGAAGAGACATTTACCTTAAAGTAAGTTTGGGATTAATATTTGAGGAAATATATCTGTCTATAGTTATTGAAAAAGAGACTAGAGAAAAGAGGGTTATGTACAAAGGAGTACAAAGGAAATCAAGCAACAACAGATCTAGTGACTTCTCTAGGCTGCTTGTCCTCCAAAACACTGCGGATCAAGTGTTCAAACAGTGGTTTAGAGTGGGTAAAGGAAAATTGGAAAGGAAACCACTACCCTGGAACTAATGTCTGTGGCAGGACTAGGAAGTTAGTAGGGGACCCTGTGGCCTATATCATGAAGTTGTGTGTGTGTGTGAAAGGGAGAGTGTTCAGTTTTGCTATACACCTTGTTGCAATATGTATGTGTGTGTCTGTCTGTCTGTGTGTGTGATAGAGAGAGAGGGTAATGCATGAAGACCTATGACCCACAGTGTTCAGTTTTGTTATGCACCTTGTTACAATGTGTGTCTGTCTGTGTGTGTGTGTGTGTGTGTGTGTGTGAGCGAGAGAGAGAGAGAGGGGTAGGGAGTAATGCATGGAGACCTATGACCCCCAGTGTTCAGTTCTGTCATGCACTTTCTCAACAGTCAGACATACATGCACGAGGAGAAGCCAGTTATTTTGTATGTGTATGAGAAAGAAAGAGCGAGTGTGTGTGTGTGTGTGTGAGGGAGAGAGATGTTTTGTTTTAAGTTTGATAGAGGTATAGGGAGCAAACTAAAACAAACAGGAAAAAAATACAAATAAAATATCCCTCCTTAAATTTATGGAGGTAGAACACAGCTTTTGACAGTCACTATACTATAATAAAAGCATAGGAGTATAGACACTTTGGAAAGGGTCTATAAAGGACCATAATAATATATCTTCAGTAATTAGGTATATGCCTGATATCTGGACCCCATTCTCCCTCATGCTTAGCCCCATTAGATTTGAGATTTTAACACATTTGCCCCATTAGTTTGGCACCTTTCGTGCCATTTAGGTGTGGATTTTTTCCTGCTTAGAGATAGCGAGCCTGCAATTTAAGAGGAACCTACCTTCGGCCGGGGTATTTTTCTACCAAAAAATACACAAAATACAATTTTTTTTTTTTTCAATTTGGTGTAGGTCTAGGGAGAAAACTAAAACTAAATAATAATACATAATTAAGTAGTTATACAAATAAATACAATTCTCCGCTTAGTATACTGTACGTATGGAAAGATAAGTCACTATCAATGTGCCCGTTTATTACTATGTTGGTGGTGTAATGGTTTAGATGCTTATGTTCTGGGTGTGGTGTCCCGAGTTCGAATCCAGGGAGGGCAATATGCTTTCATTAGTTTATTCAGGTACATTGGGGTTTGTATTTGATATTAATGTTAAAGAACGGGGTGATACTTATATCTTTATTATAATTTACTATTTAACCCTCTACGACATATGACGCGATTTTGAGCCTATTGGGATACTTTAAAGCCTTTGTTACCATCAGGGGTATTTAGAAACCTTTAGTTTAGTTACTTCAACCTCTACAGTTGTCTTTGAGTTGGCTGTGGGCAGAAAACTAATTTTGGAGAGGTAATTATAAGAGTGAGAACTCTATTTCTTATTGCTAAACTGGCAACCTCTGCATCATAAATGCGTGAAAGGGTTAATACAGTGCGCACTTTATCATTGTATATGCTAACTAGAGAACATATCGGTATTCTTATCACCTCTGTCTTTTCATGTTTCTTTTTTTCTTTTTTCTTTTTTCCTATGTGAGTGAGGGAGACAAAAGGCAAAACTGCCTGCAGCGAGTGCCTCCCCCAGATTTCAAAGAGTGACAGGGCCAAAATCAAGGTACGTTCGAGCCAAAATGCCTGGACACACGGAATTTGAAGCAATTTAGGTCATAGGAAGAGGGAAAGACTGATTCTGGGAGAGAGTTCCAGAGCTCAGCTGTTGAATAGAAGAAAGTCTGACAGTAACGTTTCACTCATGGGTTGGAGAGTTGCACAGGGTAGGGGTGGGATTGTGTTGCAAGACGGGTACCAACACGTAGAGGAGGTGGTATACACTGGGAGAGCTCCGAGGAGCACTGATTATTGTAATAGCGATAGATTAGCTAGAAATATGCAACATTGCGGCGAAGAGAGAGAGTTTGCAGAGAGTTGGTGAGTGGGCAGGAATTAATGATACGAAAGGCCTTCCTTTCTACATTGTCTAGGAGTGTGGTTCACACATGTGAACAATACTCAATACAAGGACGCACTGTGCCCCTGTACAGAGCAAGAAGCTGTGCAGGGGTAACGAACCCCTTGAAGCGGTTGAGCACCCCAGCTTCTGGGAGGCTGCCTTAGCAAGACTGGTAATATGGTCCTTCCAAGTGAGAGCAGAAGAAAAAGAGACACCAAGAATATTGAGAGAAGATGAAGGATTGATTTTTGTATTGTTGAAGAATAAGGGATAGTCCGCTGGGAGTTCCGGACGGGTAGATAGATGGAGAAATTGGGTTTTGGAAGCATTAAAGGCAACAAGGTTTTCTCTGCCCCAATTGGAAATAGTATTTAGATCAGAAGATAAGTGTTGTATGGCTTCATTAAGTTTGTCTTTGAGGGATTGCTGGCTGGGGCATTCTGGACAACTAATTGAGTAGTGTAAGGTAGAATTGTATACATATGAATGGGTGGGACTGGAGGTACAGTTGAGAAGATCATTCATGAAAATTAGAAAGAGAATAGGAGATAGGACAGAGCCCTGAGGAACACCGGAGTTGATAGGATGAGGAAGTGAGCGATGGCCGTCCACAACCGCATCTATGGAACGGCCGGAAAGGAAATTAGAGACAAAGGCACAGATGGAGGGATAGAAACCGAAGGAGGGTAGTTTAGAAATTAAAGATTTGTGCCAGACTCTATCGAAGGCCTACGATATGTCTAGCGCAATAGAAAAGGTCTCGCCGAAGTTCCGAAAGGAGGATGACTAAGAGTAAGATATGAAAGAAGATCACCAGTAGAGCGACCCTTGAGGAAGCCATAATGGCGATCTAAGAGTAGATTATGAGTAGAGAAATGTTTCAGGAATTTGGAAGCAAGAATAGTTTCAAAAACTTTAGAGATAAAAGAGATGAGAGCAATTGGACGGTAGTTGGAGGGTTGAGAGCGGTCACCCTTCATTGGGACAGGTTGAATGAGAGCAAACTTCCAGCATGAAGGGAAGACGTTAGAGGAGAGACAGAGACACAAGAGTTTGCCTAGGCAGGGATTCAGCACGGAAGCACAATTTTTTAGTACAACAGGAGGAACACCGTCCGGACCATACGCCATCTTAGTATTAACACACAAAGAGCGGGTGGTAGGGTATTTTACACTGTGTCGCCCAGCGTTTTTTTTTAACCCTAAATAGGGTTGTTTTCGTGCTCATTTTCATGCATAAACAAGACCCAGAGCATAAAACAAGTATCTATCCCTGAAATAGCATAAACAGAGCTTTCCAATGACACTCGAACCATCCTTGTACGACCACTGGTTCTCTTGCAACGATCGTGCAACATGAGTGCAAAAAACCTAAAATAAGGTAATTTCCGTACATAATTCCCTGTGTTGCGAGTGAGAGGAGGGGGAGGAAAGTAAAATACAGTTCAGTACGTCCACGGTGGTCGTGGGGAGCGGTCATAAGGTTACTACGCTCGTCCCACCGCTCAGCTCTCTCTCTCAGCAACATTACGTGCTGAAAATGGCACTCGACAGCTGTCGTGCACCGCCACATAGTCCAAATTTATTTTACTCGACAGATGTCGTGCGCCGTTGGTTAAGGGTTAAGCCCAGAGAGGGTAGAAAGTACATCTTTAGAAGAGATTAGGATATTAGGCATAAGTAGGAGAGAAGGGGGTGGAGAGGGAGGAATAGCACCAGAATAATCTAAGGTGGAGTTTCTAGCAAAAGTTTGAGCGAAGAGTTCAGCTTTGTCAGAGGAAGAAGTGATGGTTGTGCCATCAGAGTGGAAAAGGGAAGGGAAAGACGAGGAAGAAAATTGTTGGAGAAGTTTTTGGCTAGATGCCAGAAAGCTTGGGAAGAGCTAGAGTTGGATAGTTCATTACAATTATTATTGATGAAAGAGTGCTTGGCAAGTCGAAG
The DNA here is from genome assembly GCA_032716605.1 of Paralithodes platypus. Lineage (NCBI taxonomy): Eukaryota > Metazoa > Arthropoda > Malacostraca > Decapoda > Lithodidae > Paralithodes > Paralithodes platypus. The sequence continues at coordinate 19,870,495 of CM064490.1, forward strand.
AACAGATTTGGCTTGATTCCGGGCAGAAACATAGGAAGAATGAGATTCTTGAGTTTTAAGGCGTTGGTACTGTTTGAATGCTTCCTCCTTGTTGTGGACAGCAGTAGAACAAGCGTGAGTAAACCAAGATTTTTTTGTGATAGGCTGAAAGAAAGAAAATTAAATGTATGCTTCCATGCCCAATAGGATTAACTCGGTAATGCGTTCAGTACTCTCCGAGAGTCCTCGCCCACGGAAGCAGAAATCATTCCATGGGAAATCAAAGAAGTACTGCCGGAGAGCCTCCCAGTCGGCAGTACCAAAGTGCCACAAGCGCCGCAGGCTAGGAGGATCGGGTGGCCATACTGGAGAGATAGGACAGGTAACAGAGATAAATTTATGGTCGGAGGAGCCCAAAGGAGAGAAAAAATCGACAGTATAAGAAGTGTTAAAAGTTAGAAACAAGTCAAGAATGTTGGGCCGATCTCCAAGGTGATCCGGGATACGGGTGGGTTGCTGAACTAGCTGCTCTAGGTCATTAATGATAGAAAAGACGTAGGTTTGTTCACCAGGTTGATCAGTAGTGTGAGAGGAGAGCCATTGGCGGTGGTGAACGTTGAAATATCCTATGATGGAGATTTCTGAGAAAGGAGAAATGGATAGAATGTGTTCCACTGTAGAGTTTAGATAGTCAAGGAATTTGGGAAAGTTGGTAGAGTTAGGGGAAAGATAGACAGCACAGAAATATTTAGTAAGTGAATGACAGGAAAGTTTGAGCCATAAAGTTGAGAATTCAGAGGAGTCGAAATCGGGAACACGAGAGCAAGTGAGTTTGTTGGGCACGTATGCACAACATCTGCCTTTGGCTTTGAAACTAGGATAGAGAAAGTAAGAGGATACAGAGAAGGGGTTGCTGGCAGTTGCTTCAGACACCTGAGTTTCGGTGAGAAAAAGAAGATCAGGTTTGTTGGAGGAGAGATGGTGTTCAACAGAGGGAAAATTAGAGGAAAGTCCGCGAATGTTGCCAAAGTTAATAGAAAGAGTAACAGGCCGAGGTCCAGGTAAATTTGAGGGGTCGTCAGGGTAAGGTCGGGCGGGTGTATGGAGCATTTATGGTTCCCCCCCCCCCCTGGGGACTCCGAGGCTGGGCTAGAGTTCGTCATCTTCTTTGTAAAACAAATTTGGTGTGGAAGAAAGAGGTGTGGTTTGCATGTTTAGTGTAGTGAAGTGGATAGGAGGAGAAGGTGTTTGTGAGAGCTAGCTGGATTACTCTCTGTGTAAGTGAGACACAAAGGGAATCAGTAAGACAGGCCAAGCAAATGAGACAGGAGTTCCAGCGACTCCTTATCAGATGCCTACAACCTCTCCTTGGTGTAGACCTGTTCGATTGGTGCCTATACAGTTTACCCCCATTCCCCCCATTAGTCGCCTTGTACGACACGCAGTAGGATGCGTGGGGCACATTCTTTGTTTCCTCCACCATAAGATGAAGGCCCCCTTACCCCCTGGGGGTAGTTATTCCTTGCTGTTAAAAATATCCCTGTTTTCTGAGAGAGAGAGAGGGGGGAGATGTAGATTACTTAACACTACGATTGAATGGGTGCATGGTAGGTGGCCTGAATGGAAGTAAGTGAGAGAGTGAGCAAGTAGAATAAAATAGACTGAATGGATGAGTGAGTGAAAGATCAAGGCAAGAGAGAGAGAGAGAGAGAGAGAGAGCAAGAGCGAGAGAGAGAGAGATAGAATAAGTGTATAAGAGAAAAACTGAATGAGACATTTAGCGTGTGTGTGTGTGTGTGTGTGTGTGTGTTACAAGATGACAGAATGAGGAATTACGAAAAAACATACTAAATCGGTAGAAAGAATAGAAGAAAAAACAAGCAAACGGTACCCCCGCCGCCCCTTGAACCGTACCTATACTGTAACTTTCTCTATGAAGGGTGATTGAGGTTGAAGGTCGGAGAGAGAGAGAGAGAGCGAGTTACAGAGAGTTACACAGATACACAGACTGCACAGACCTTGCGGTCCCTATTAGGCAGTCCGGACTTAATGCTAAAATAGAATTTGCTACAAAGTGGAAGGCAAGGATAGAAAAGCAGAAGGCTCTCTCCACACCCACCACACCCTCCGACCATTAGTTGGCATGAAATTATAGTTGGGGAAACAAGTCCCCCAGCAGAATGAGAATATTTCTACTGAGAAATTCATAGTAAGGAATGAAGTTGAGAAATATGATATACTACTGATGCTTAACCTATTTTTTCTTTTTCTTTTTTTTTCTTATTTGTTTTACCTATATTATTCCAGCTTCCACAAAATTGATGTCTAGACTCCTTTTTAATATTTCAATTGTCTTACATTGTACCACTTTCTCTTGCAGTTTATTCCACTCGTTGACCACAATGTAGGTGAAGAAGTGCTTTGTGACATCGAGAGAGAGAGAGAGGGGGGGGGGGGGTAACTATTTTTGTTATACCAGGTTTTTTACTGGGGTTTTAATTGGACAATGGTAGGTTCTTACTTGACAGGAGAAACTAAAGCCAAACTACACATGCACGAAAGTCGTAAAGGATAAATATAATACTGAATACACACATGAATTTCCTTTTAATAATTACTTAATGCACAACACGAATAATACACCTTACACTGATACAAAGAATAATCACAATATAAATATGCCTAGCATGGACAGGATCCATGACGTACCTATAAAATTCACTTAGCACTCCTATTCTATCACTTGCGTAGATGGAAGTAATATAACTCCTTCCACACTCCTATTCTAACACTGTGTAGATCTGGAGATACGGGCACTGGTGGCTGAAGTGTTAATAGCTGAGTCCTTTCTCTTGGTCCCGTCGAGCCGCTTAGGTGGTCCTGCCGTGTGGTAAATGGGGTAGGAATACAGATGGATTAGTTGGTTTGGGATCTAAAATAGTAGTTCCTTATGTCATGACACAGGGTGCATACCATCGGATGAATGCTATCATAAACTTAGACATGTCTTAAGTTGTGGCTGCTCGACTATCCTGACCATTATACTAGTCGGTGATGAAGTTCTGTTCCAGCGCTCTTGATGTAGGGTCTTTAATACAAAGTTGTTCGTGTCATGACAGAGTAACTAGGTATCGGGCTAACGTGAGGATTAAGTAAGATCATGATCGTACTAGCTCTCTCAATCTGCCTCTGACCGTTGTAAGAGTGTTCAAAGAACCCAGAGGTCGGTTATTAATCCTTTCTACAACATATGTCCTCGACCATGGTTCTGGCCAAATGCAGCATGGACTTTTTGTGCAAAGTGTCGTTACTTATACGGTATCTCACAAAGCCCGAACTATTAAAGATGTCTTGCCATGGCAAAGACTTCCTTAACCCGGCAATGACAAGGGGGGGGTATTGAACTAGCTGCCCATGGGCGAGCATATTGGCTCCATTCAGGTCTATAATCGTCATTTTACGATAAATATCGTTATTACTTATTCATATGAGCCTATTTTACCTTCACTATGAAGATAGTAACCTGTAACAACAATAAAACAAGTGAAAATATTATTTTTCTGGTCAAAATCGCGAATATAGATGGACCAGCCCATTCATGAATTATGGAGAAAATTGAGGCAACCCCTCCCTCCACGAGGCCTCAAGCCACACTGAGCCTACTCATACACACACTCGGTTATGTAACACACCCGCTAGGCACGTAAGCACATCCTCCACACATTTTGCTAAATATACCAACGAATTAAGGAATAACAGGGAACATAGGTGATAATTGAAGGGCGAGGGGAAAAGAGGGAAGGAGGGGATGTGGAGGAGTGATTTGAGGTATAGGGAAAAAAAAAAAAAAAAATTGTTTAGTGCTACTGGGGCCGTTTAAATGTTTTTTTTAGGCCTCCCTCTTAAGAGCTTTACCGCCGTCGCCCAGTAAAACCTCTTATGAGCTTTGCCTCCGTTTACGGGTTAAGAGTTTTGGAGAGTACTGGATTGATCCTGAAAGTCTGTTTGTGGCATGCCCTCGGTGCTACTTTCAGTGTCAAAACTTGCAGCCTAAAAGAGATCCAAATGTTATTCCTACACCATGGTGTGGAAGCACAAAAGTTCACTAGTAGGGTAAAGAACTCTCAAACAATAATGTAGACAGTCATGGCATGAATACTCGGATGAGTGAGAGATTAATTCTTAGGCTCAAATCTTGCATGCAAGTAAAATCTACCTTGTTCTCATCGAGATGGTCATGACACTTGCTGCTATGTCCCAGGGCTGGTACTTGGAGGTCAGAAGGGGGTGGATTAGGGGGTTGAGGTATCCCCCTTAGAAATTCCCGCGCGGGTGGTGGGTAACCTGCGCGGAAGAGCGGCGCATCTGGAGGGGGGAGATTTGTGTATGCTGTCCCTCGTTGGTTTGGCGGTATTTTGTTTTTCTCTCTTGTCTTCCTGCATTGTTGATCGTGATACTGATTGTTTTTCCTGGGGTGGGGGATAGGTTGTGGTTGATGGTGGCAATTCTGGCTTCCCGAGTGTTGTTGTGGGGTGGGGCTAATTTTGGTCTTGGCCGGCCATGTTGTTTCCCTTCTTCCTTCGTCTTTCTATTTATTTCTGGTTGCGGTGACTGCTTGGTGTTTATTTGCTGGGGCGAGTTTACCTTCTTCTTTTGCTGTTACCCTTTTCTGTTCTTCTTTTCTTCTGTGTTCGTCCGGTGTGTGGTGGGTCTTTGTGTTTTCCTATTTCTTTCCGTCTTGCTGGTATTCCTGTTCATTCTCGCCGTTTTCTTTGGTGGTGTACTTTCTCTGCTGTTCCTTTCTTCTCTCGTGGTTTCCTCTTCTATTTCCATTCTTCGTTTTTGTCTCTGGCTGGTCTGTTGTGACATGGTCGTTACTTTTATCTTGGGTATTTTAATTATACCAGGATTTTTACTGGGATTCAATAATACTGTGAGTGGATTCGATCTCGACTGGGCAAGAAATGAAACTCTTACAAAGTACATATATATGTACTTTATAAGGCATGCACTAGGGCAAGTACAAGACAGAGGTACATATCAAAATAATGTTTATTAACATAGAAACATAAACTGGTCTTTAAGATTGGCTAATACACACAAGTAATCAAGTAAATATATACATACAATAATGTTGATACTTCCATAGTAGGTAGTAGCAATAATTAGAGACGGAAAATTACGGGAATGACCATAGTCATATATGAAGCGAAATACTCTCATTAATGGTATGTTATGGAGTTCAGCATTTAAATACAATATTTCATGATAGGACGTTAACAGAGGCTAAACAGATTCACAGAAACACTACATTTGAAGGGAAGCTTTAGATAAGAAGTTTGTGTCATGCAAGGTTGAGTTTACATGTCACTGGTGGATATGTGGTCTTGACTCTGCAAAATATTACCATATATAGTCATCATAAGGGACAATGTACAGAGCTACGGATAAGCTAATACGAGTATCTTCTTCTTTAGTTGAGTTTCCTCATCATGTTCGGATTTCTGGCAGCTTAGGTCCTAGACTGGATCTTACGGTGCGGTAGAGCGACGTCCAGGGGAGTGCTCCTTTGGTTGGTATGGCACTTTAGGTCCCGTACACACAAGGTTGCGAGCTGTTAGTTTTAGGGAAGAACACTGGAAGGTGGTCTTAAGGAACTGTCTGGCCGGGCTCAACACAGTTTCCTAAGCTCCACTTCCTGAATAAATAAATCTACATTACCATTTCGTCTCTGACCTGTACTCAACCGAGGTAATAGGGTAACATAGCATTATAACCTGTAGTGTAGTAGGTTCTGACCTGTACTCAACAACTAACTGAACAACAGTTAGCCTGACTAGTAGGACTCCTTGGTACTTTATCATCGATTGTCTGGCCTGTAATCAACATAGTCAATATACGTTACCAGTGTGATTTCGGCCTCACATCAGAGAACGGTCTGGCCTGTACTTAACACAGTTTCTTCACTAGTTTGGAACAGGGAAGGTGGTTACTAAACTGATGACCTGTTCTCAACAGTTAGTGGAAAGAGCTTGCACTCCGATCCAACCTTACCAGTGATTTGGCTGAGGTAGTCTCAGCTTTGGTTGAGTTATCACTTGTGGTCCTTTTGAGGGCAAGACCGGCATCCTAGTTTATCCTTCTATTGCCTACGTAGTGAGGGAGCCCACTGCCGCGCAAGCACATCCTGGGTAGACAACTTGCGTACTAGGGCCGGGGGTATGGGTAGATGTAGGCCCCTCTCGAATGGAGGCTACATGCACCCTTTCCTCTCTCTTGAGCTTCTTGTTCTTCTAACCCTTCTTTCTTCGTAAATCAAGAACCCAACTAATGCCGAGTGGTTGTCGTACTCTGAACATTGGCCTAAGGTTGGCCTGAAGACTGTTGGCGGTTCATGATAGCACTTAGTCTGCAACAAAAGTAAACAACTATAAACCATACCACTGATACTAGTCCTGTTTTCTGTTCCACCTCCTGTATCTTGTAGCTGTCCAAACCTTGAGGCAGATCCCACTAACCTTCATTACTTTCTTCTTCCAACTAACAAGATAAGCCATACAACTTTTTCTCTTTCCTACTGATTTGAGTTCCCCCTTTTTTTCTACCCTAGATAACCACTTCCTTTCCCCTATCCTGCTTATGTAAGAGAGCTACAAGGAGTTACAATGAATAGTTAGTATCTCATCAGAGACCTTGCGGTCCATTCCGAGGAGATACTCGAAGTGGAAGGAGAGACTGTTTAATGCACTACACTCTTTCCAGAGTGTACAAAATATTATCTACTCTTCTTGAACTGCTCTACTGAAGAACTATTTACAACTTCGGAGGGAAGTTTGTTCCAGGTAGAACATATCTTATATGTGAAATGGTTTCCACAGATACTAGTGCTGAACCTTTTCTAATTTCCAGCCATGGCTGCGTGTTGTATTCATATTGAGGCTAAACATTTTGTTATAATCCACATTCTCAAGCCCATCAAGTATTTTAAAAACTTCAATTAGCTGACCTCGTAGCCTGCGTGTTTCCAACAGGAAGAGATCAAGAGCTCATTCTTCTAAGCGATGGAATAAGCTTTGTAGCCCTAGCTTGTACTCTTTCCAGTCGGTCTATATCTTTCCTGAGTGCTGGAGACCAGAATTGAACAGCATACTCCAAGAGAGGCCGTATCAAAGCATTGTAAAGTGTGAGGACTATTTCCTTATTTCTATACTTAAATTGCCTCTTAATATAGCCTAATAATTTCTGAGCTTTCTTCAATGCTCTGCTTGGAAAATTTTAGGTCACTGCTAATCAGAACACCCAAATCCTTTTCCAAGTCAGTCACTTCCAGTGGCATTCCAAATAGTGAATAGCCTGAATTGGGGTTTGCTTGGCCGATATGCATCACCTTGCACTTTTCCAAGTTTAGAGACATCTGCCATGTCTCTGACCATTCACCCAGTCTGTTGAGGTCCATCCTGAGCTGTTCAACCCTTTGGGGTCTTTCACATTCATTCCAAGCTTAATGACATCTGCAAACTTGGAGATCACACGCAACATACCAATATCGATGCCATTGACATACTGTATATGATAAACAGTAGTGGGCCAAGGACATATCCCTGTGGAACTCCAGAAGTGACCGAAGTTCACTCAGATGAAACACCATTGATTACCACTCGTTGTTGTCTACCTGTTAGCCAACTTTCTATCCAATTTGTGACCTCTGTATTGCGAAGGACTTAAATGCTAATCCGTCAAGAACCATGAATTTTGATAAAGCTCCATCAACAAAACCCAAATCCAAAACCGCCAGGGATGAGGACCGAGGACAGCCATGAACGTAAATGCAGATCTGACCAGAACCAAAAAATGTTATTAAACGTTCTGTGAGTTCTAAAACCATAACTTTAAAAGTTTTTTTATGCAAACGCTCGTAGCATACGCAATAAATTTTCAGATTTAGAGGAACTAGTGTTTACAGAAAATTATGACGTAATTGGCATAACAGAATCTTGGCTCAATACAGAAGACAGAGACTTTTTAGCAGAGTATTCACTTCCCGGTTATATAATGTTTGAGAAAAGCCGAATTAATAAAAATGGAAGTGGCGTTAATTTGTTATCAAAGAAAGCTTTAACCCGATCTTCTTGTCAAAACCCCAAATTGGGAAAGTTGAAACATCCTTTGTGCTAATAAATAATAATAAAGGTACAAATATAATACTTGCATTAATCTACAGACCTCCAGCTCAATCAGTGCAAACTGACGAGAAATTTACGAACAAATTGCAGATGTAAGTAACTCACAAGATACCATAATTTTTGGCAACTTTAATTTACCTGTGACCAGGACTCCGGACATGACTTGTATGTGAATTTGCAGGAGAGTTCGCTCTATCAATTTGTTCGATCGCCGACCCGTGGTAATAACGTTCTTGACCTTGTACTTGCAACAAATGAAGAATTAATAGAGAATTTGAATGTTGCTTATGAATTCAGTAATTGTGACCATCGTACAATCACTTTCCATTTAAAATTCAACAGCAATGATCTAAATACCAGCAAAGAGAAGGTCCCAAATTTCAAGAGAGCAAACTTCCGTAAACGTAGAGCAATATTTAAGGAAATCGACTGGAATTCTATGATTAACAATGATGATCTAAACCAATCATGGAGATTTTTCACCTCCGCTTATGCGAATACAGTACATGAGTGTATACCATTAAAAAACTGAAGATCACTACATAATAACAGGCCTAAGTGGTGGAATAAAGCCATTGCGAATTGTCTGCTTGCTAAAAAGAATGCCCATGATATATTAAAAATCTCTCTGTCACCAATGCAAATAAAGTGATATATGTAGATCTACACGCAAAGCCAAAAGATTTATCACTCTTTCAACTATGGGGGAGGCACTCGCTATAGGCAATTCTGCCTTTTGCCTCCCTCAATCACATAGGAAAAAAAAATTACATGTTGCAAATCAAAGTAAGACAAACCCGAATTTGTTTTATAGTTACATCAGTAAGAAGAAAGTAGTGACTTCAAAGATTGGACTGTTAGTCGACGAGAAAGAAGATTACACTAAAGATGAAGCAAAAATGAGTAACGCTCTCAACACCTTCTTTGCATCAGTTTTTACAACAGAAGACCTTAGAAATATCCCTACCAAATCGCCGGTTCAGATAGGTAATTCTGACGTTCTAAGCAGTATCAGCATTACAGAGAGAGAAGTTTTGAAATGTTTAGATAAACTCAAGGTAAATAAACAGCCTGGACCTGATACGATCTCGCCTAGAGTTCTAAAGGAAGCTAAGTATGAGCTCTCCAAACCACTGATATTGCTCTTCAATAAATCCTTACAGTCTGGAACTATGCCTGATCAGTGGAAGCTCGCCAACGTAACACCGATATTAAAAAAAGGCAGCAAATCCTTGCGTAGTAACTATCGTCCAATTAGCTTAACCTCAGTTGTATGAAAAATGCCAGAAACACTTACAAGAGACAAACTCGTAAATCACTTAGAGGAAAACAACATACTTAAAGATACAGAACATGGTTTTCGTAATAAACGCTCCTGCTTAACAAAGCTCTTAGACTTCTTCCACGATATCCTCAACCTATATGATGAGAGTAAAGCTGTAGATATTATATACCTTGATTTTCAAAAGGCCTTTGACAAAGTTCCCCAAAAACGTTTATTGATAAAACTAAAAGCGCATGGAATACAATACGGTGTGTTGAAATGGATAGAAAATTGGCTCAGTGACAGAAAGCAAAGAGTAGACATAAACGGTAAAGCATCCAAATGGATCAATGTAAGCATTGGGGTACCCTAGGGATCAGTACTGGGGCCAGATCTCTTCCTAGTTTACATTAACGATATAGATGATGGTCTCACCTGTACAATCTCAAAGTTTGCTGACGATACAAAAATCGCAAATAGCGTACTCTCAAATGAACTTGTTGAAGATATGTAACATAATCTAGATAAGGTGTCACATTGTCATAGATTGCAGCACTGTTGATTCTTTTAAACTTCGCCTAGACAAACACCTTGCCTTAAATCCACGACTGACTGCATTTGTATATGATTTTTTTTTTTTTTTTTAACAACCACTTTCCCCTACTAACATCTAATCCTGCCACGGACATTTGTCCCAGGGCAAGTCTTCCCTTTCCATTTTCCCCTTACCCACTCTAAACTACTGTTTGAACACTTGACCATCAGTGTTTTGGAGGGCAAGCAGCCTGGAGGGGTCGGTGGACCTGTTGTTACTTGATTTCCTTTGTACTTGTACTCCTTTGTACTTTGTACATGTACTCCTTTATACCTAGCACACTCACTTTTGACATTAGCCTGCAATGAGGCACTTTGTCAAACGCTTTTTGAAAATCTAAGTAAAGGATGTCTATGGCTCTACTTTTTCATACTCACTCAATATTTCATGGAAAAATTCCACTAAATTGGTAGGACATGATCGGTGTCGCCTGAATCCATGTTGGGAATCTGTAATAATATTAAATTGTAGGTTTCTAGGTAGTCAACTACCGTGTCTACTTGTATCCCTTCTAAGAGTTTTACTATGATAGAAGTAAAGTTAATTGGCCGATTTGGTTAATTTAGATAAAGTGGACTGTATATTATTAATTTCGAAGAAGCATTAACCATATAGAATAATTACCCGTTAGATGAACTCAGCTGGTGATTGGAGGATGGCGGAAAATAGGCTAGATGACTTGAAGTGGTTAGTAAGGTAAACAAGCGTATGAAAAGAGGCTACAATAGGCTAGGATAGGCTAGATATTTACGTTACTTTTGTGATAACTAAGAAAGATGATGATGTAGTGACTATATGAAATATGAGATGAAAGTGAAGCGAAAACACCTGATATATGAAACTATAGGAAGAAGGCTTAGCGTGTGTAGCTGGGACGGAGGTTGGTTGGAGAGTGAGCAAGCGCGTTGTGTTTGTCCCTGTCGTGACCTACCGCGCACGCGCATAACATATGGAAAATGTATCCCATCTTTTTTACAATGAGATACTTATGAACAATCTTAAATAATACATATATATATATATGGGAATTATAATCCTACAATACTTTCCCATATACAACTACAGAATAATATATTCTACCCAATCATGGAACGTTCGACCAAGGTTATGGAAGCGTTCAACTTAAGACTACGGAATGATACGTAACACTACATCAACCCAGATTACGTAATCGAGACTGTTCATACTAGATAGAGTATACTAAGTATGGACATATTCCCACCAGCAGAAAAAATATAAAAAATTTACATGATTAGATTTGCCCGGAGGCAATCTTATCCCGCCAAGCTTGGGAGGATATCTGGGCTGCCTGTCGACTTGGGCGTCCGCCGGACGCGTCAACAGGCTGCACCGAGGTAGAAGCCAGGGAGGAGACATCAATGGATAACTGATCCGAGGGGTGTCCTTGCGATCGAGGTCACCCTCAAGAGGATATAGTCGTACTGTTGGCCGTGTGATTATTCCAGTCCTGGTGCGAACCTTTTCTACCCAAACCTCACCATCACGACCTGGTAACAACTCCTCTATCCGACCCAATTTCCAGAATGCGCGCGGGCCCTCTTCATGGATGGTTACCACGTCCCCTACCCTAGGCCAATGACCTTTTAATGGTGTTAGTGTATTTTTTTGCGCTTCCCTTAAAGTCACCAGATATTCTGTTGACCAGCGATGCCAAATATCTCGCGATAATTTACGAATATATTTGTAGCGGGGCGATATCACGTCCTTACTTGTGTAGTCTGGATCTTCCATGGTATCCTCATCATGCTCCTCAGGAAGATCCCGCAGTCTGTATCCACGTACCAGTACTGAGGGTGTGATTGGGGTAAGGTCTTCCAAATCACCAGAAGCATAGTATAGAGGGCGATCATTTACGGTGGCTTCAATCTCCAAGAGTATGGTGTTGAGTTCCTCAATCGAGATGAGAGCTCTACCCAACACCTTCTTCAGACCCGCCTTCACGATGCCTATGGCTCTCTCCCATATGGCGCCAAACCAAGGCGCTCTGGCGGGAATGAAACGCCATTCGCAATTTACATCCGCTAGGCAGGTCTGAATCTTAGGATTGTTGCTTACTTCTTTGAGATATGTAGATGCCCCTATGAAAGTCTTTGCATTGTCACTCAGCATGATACGTGGATATCCATGTCTACTGCAGAATCTTCGGAAGGCATGTAGGAAGCTATCACAAGTGAGGTTGGTGACCAGTTCCAGGTGAATTGACCTGGTAACGGCACAGGTGAAAAGTATCATATACACCTTAACTCCCCCATACATATATGACGCGATCACGTCATATGGACTAGTGAACCAAAAACTCATATGACGCGATCGCGTCATATGAACTTATCTCTATACCTCTCCAATAAGTTTATGACGCGATTGTGCGTCATATGAGCTCAGTAAGTCCGATAAGTTACCATACGATAAAACCGTTGGTGGCAACCTCAGCCTCCTCCGATAATTCTAACGGCCACAGTGTTGTGAGTGTAGTGCGAGGCAGTGGCAATGATCCTGGGGCTCCCGCCTCCTCGGACTTATTGGAACATAATATGTCGGAGGGAGTTAAGATTGGGTGAATCTTTCACAGGGATTGCTCCACTGTAGTCAACCCCGGTAACTTTGTAAGGGTCACCTGGGGTGGTTCGCAGGGTTGGTAAGGGAGGAATTCCGACGGGATCATAATGTGTTCCCTGTACTCTTCTACACTTTAAGCATTTGAGTAGGACTTTATTGACCACCTGCCTGATTCTAGGCACCCACCATCGTTGTCTTACATAGGTGACTATATGACCAACCCCATAATGACAACAGAGTCGGTGACACCTATCGATGATAAGATGGGTGAAGGGATGATTGGGGGGCAGTAGTATTGGATACTTACTTGCCTCAGAGAGGGCTGCCAATCGTAATCTGCCTCCGCAATGTATCAAGTCCCCCTTCAAGTGTAAGCCCAACTGGTTGATCAGGTTATTCCTGGACTTTGTTCCCTTAACCAGTAATTTATATTCCTGCGTATATATTTCTTGTTGACAGAGCTTATGTAATAATTTATCTGCAATTCTGATCTCCTTCACATTGAGGTAAGCACTACCTGTGGGCGGTGTGCCTTTGATTTTTGCTTTTACATTTTCTACAAATCGTATCACCCATGCTGTAACACGTTGTAACTTCTCATAGCTGCTGAATCTATCCCAGTCCCATAACCGTGTGTCTTCGTCAGGCACCGAGTCAATTACCGGTGCCACAATAGCAGTGTGTTGCTCGCTCAAATCTATATTTTTTGGCCATTCGTTGGGATTATTAAGCCAGCATGGGCCATTCCACCACAATGCAGAAGATTTGAGAAATTTAGCAGAGACACCACGAGTAATGCAGTCACTTGGATTCTCCTTGGTAGACACATACCGGAACTGTGCGGTTGGGAGCAGGGTATGAATTTCGTCGACACGGTTGGTGACGTACACTGGTAGCTTCTTTCGGCTATGTAACCAGTAGAGTGTAATTTGGCTGTCACTCCATATAACTGTCTATTTTACTGTAACTGTAAATTTTAGCAAATTTTTAAAAGTTTCCCCTATAAAGTGAACGAGTCTAGCAGCCAACAGAACTGCAGTCAGCTCTAATTTTGGGATGGAAAGGGATTTGATCGGGGCGACTTTCGCCCTCGCCATGACTAGACGGCTGCCACTTGTGTCAACAAAGTATATGGCGGTGCCGTACGCAACCTTGCTAGCGTCTGAGAAGGCATGAATGGAAACAGGATGGTCCATGACAACTCTCCGAGGAAAATTAAAACCCTTACAGAGACGAAGATCCGAAATAATGTCTTCCCACTCCTGAGCCAGATCGCCAGTCAAAACCTCATCCAAACCTAATTTTATCCTCCATAATTGCTGAAGGAATAATCTTGATTTGATCGACACCGGTAGAACTATCCCCAAGGGGCCAAAAAGTTTAGCCGTCATACTCAAGCAAATCCGTTTTGTAATCTGCGAATATTGCGCGTACTGAACGCCGAATGAGAGGGTATTGGTGTCCGTTTCCCAAAACAACCCTAGCACTCTAACATGTTCCTGCTGTACAGCCGCCACACCATCCCGTTGCAGTACAGTCTGCAAAACAGAATTATTTGTCGCCCATTCACGCAAATGTAGATGGGCGTCATTCATAATTTCTCAGACTACACCATAGGTATCAATCAGGAAATCTTCATCATTACCTGTACCCAGTAAATTGTCGATGTACAGCCCTGACCGAATCTGATGAATAACCTGCGGATCTACACTGACATTCGACAAATGTTTTAAAATGGTGGCGTTTAAAAGAAATTGGGAACACGTCGTGCCAAATAAAACTGCCCGGAACCGGTAACAAATGAGGGGGGAATCTAGCTGCCTTGGAAATTTAGGCCACATAAACCGCGTATAGTCCTGGTCGTCTTCATGGAGTCTTAACATCAGAAATGCCTTCTCAATATCAGACACCCAGGCATACTTACAGAGTCTAAACCGGAGCAAAACCTGTGCTAAGTCTGGCACCAGTGAAGGTCCAGTATACAGGCAGTCATTAAGAGTTTAAGACTAGGCTAACGATCACTCATCCTGGCGGAACAGTCGAAGACGATACGCACTGGCGTAGTTTTGCTCTCCTTGACTACTCCATGATGAGCCAAGTAATGTCCGGTATCTGATTTATCAAAAGGCACCTCTTCTATAAAACCCTGGGACACCTGCTCCTTTATGACTTTTGAGTATTCCTCGCAAAAGTCAGGCTCTTTGATGAATCTTCTCTGAAGAACCCGAAGACGGCCTATGGCCAAACCCATGTTAGTTGGCAGCTGATCCTTGTAACTGTTCCAGGGCAGTCTCACCTTATACTGTTGGCTGTCGGGAAAGTAGGTAACGGTATTCTCATACGACGATAGTGCTTGACGCTCAACCTGTGAGTATTCCTTAGGGGTTATCCCGATGTGATCTAATTCCCACAAAACGTTTAAGTCATTTTTGCATGGTGGAATATTACCAGTGGACATGTATTCGTCCATTGGGGTTACTGCTACTTTCAATACAGTAATTACTTCTGTGCTGGAGCTGGTAGGCTGTGTCACATATGAACCACTTATGGCGTACCCATACTTGGTAGGAAGCAGAATTAGGCTACCTGACCTTTTATACCCAGGTCACACTATATTGTAGTAGTGATCCGCACCGATGAGCAGCTCCAGCTGATATGTGTCCGTTGCGTGAGGATTGGCAAATTTTATGCCTTTACTTTGTAAACTAACCAGTTTAGACTTTAGGTTAAGTTCACCTTTGTGTTCTGGCAATTCATCAACCACTATTGCGTCTAGATGATGAAATTTACCTCTGTGTTTGTATTGCAGTGCCACAACATTATATTCCTTAGAGGCTTGTTTTCCGGTAAATCCGTGAAGACATAACTCCTCAGTTCCTTTAGAAATATAGGAAAGGTAGGATAGAATAGAAGACTTCACAAAGGTCCTCTGAGAACATTGGTCAAGTAACGATCTGATTTTAACACAATTATTATCCTTACCCTCTACCGGCAGCTGTACGGTGGGCAAGATTACTGTATTTTTACCTGTGGCAACGGACATTGTAGTTGAAGTAGCAGCAGTATGCTCTCTCTTGGTGTTATCCTCCGCTGGTCTACTTTCCTTCCCTTGTTTTTGTGTACACAGGGAATGAAAGTGATTGCCCTTACAAAACTTGCAGCTTCTTATGTTAGGATTAGTACAACCCGAATGGCCATGCTCTTTTGACAAGCACCCAGTGCAGAGACGTAGTTGACGGGCTCTTTTAACTTTAACTTTAACTTTATACTTCATACACTTGTACCACTTGATACACTTGATATCTAGGGCAAGAAGAAGAAGAGAGGTACCTTGGGTAAACTGCTGCTCCAAGTTATCAACATATATACCCTATGTCAACACTACACAGAGCAAACAACGTATATAACTCCACAATGAATGCACAGAGAATGTGGTGGAACATATACAGTGTTAGTGAATAGTCCATAAGTGAGTGAAAAGTGAAGTGGAATATCTGCCCCCCTGGTCATCTGGGTATCAAACAAGATGGCGGGGCGAGGTGGGACAATCTCAACCCAGGGACGAAATAGTGATGGCCTTGAAATCAACGAACTGTTATGCTTTATATCAAATAAAATAGATAGTCTACCTACAGACAGTATTGTGCAGCTGTGTGTGCCCTTTTATGATGAAGATAAAATTGTGGCAGCCAAGAACAGAGTGTTCGATCTTATTGGTACTAGTGAAGATAACAATTATCGAAATATTAAACGAGTTGGTGCAAACAAAAGTGCTGAGAACATTAAAGACATTATTAAATTGCTACAAGAGAGTAAGGCTATGGGCTTACCCACTTTCGTGGCCATGGACCTAAAGGACCTACCACCTATACAATTTGATAGGATAGATGTGTCAGTGCTACTTAGTGAAATCAAGAACACCCAAATGGAAGTTAAATTACTGAGAGAGTGTACCACAGGTCAAAAAGAAACCATAGTGGACATAAGCAGTGTGGTTTCAAATGTAGCTGACAGAGTGAATAAGTTAGAAAATAACTCTACTAATGCTCCACCTCAACCACAGGCACAAGTGACACAACAACAGCAGCAGCATCTAGAACAACAGCATCAACAACAACAACCACCCATAGGCCTACAACACCACCACCAGAAACAGCAGGCTGAACTACAACAGCAACAGCTGCACCAACTCCAAACACAACAGCCCCAGCAACAACAGCGACCCATACAACAACAGCATCAACAGCAACAACAGCAACAGCAGCAACAACCACAACAGCAGCAACAACCACAACAGCAGCAGCACCAGCAGGTGCAACAGCAACAACAGCAGGTGCAGCAGCAACAACAGCAGATGCAGCAGCAACAACAGCAGGTGCAGCAGCAACAACAGCTGGGGCGGCCAGAGGAGTCATGGAAAAGAAAGGCCTGTGTACGGAGTGGTCCACGTACAAATCCCTGACATAGGAGTGGCCCAATATTGCCACCTTCTTAATCGGGCCCGGGTACGCAGGCTTATCAACAATCGTAGGATAATCTTCCCCTACCCCACCACCCGCGGCACCATGATGCCAAAAGCCCTGGGGCCATGAGGGACAGACGAAGTATGGCACAACAAAAATTAACCACGAAGGCTAGGCCACCATCAACCACAAAAAAAGGGGGGGGGGGGAGGGGGGAGGGGCAAATTAGTGAAACGTTTAACCCTGGAGAGGAAACCCCGTTGCAAATGCGCACGCGAGAGGTGTGCAAAACGCGTTATTTGGTCGCCGCGAAGCTCACACGTCCAATACGAGGGATATCGGCCTGCAGTCAGGCAGTGTACGGGTATCTCCAGCCGTGAGCGGAGGTGCGACGCTCTCGGTCCTCGCCAACAGGTTCAAACCAGAACCCGACGTTGCGAATAAACTACTACATAACCTGGTACGTAACTTTATTGAATGTTGATAGTTGCACATAATGTACTTTTTTCACGAATGTGTTGGAGATATCGATCTAAGACTAATAGGCAACTTAGCCAGATAACGGACCATCACTCACACACACGCTAGCCTGTCTGATATTGCCATATTGGGCGTCTGTGAATATTTTACTAAATCAGGTTCTTTTTTCATTTCCCGTCTGCCACAACCACATCATTTCAACTTGTGACGGATGCCACTCCTAAAGGTGAAACCCCTCCCATTTGTTGTATATTGTTTATGAGGTTCCTTAGTACAAGTTCAGGTAAAATAGGTAACATACAGTGTAATTTCAGAGGCTTATATGTTTATTTCTTCAACTTTTATAGGTAAAAATTATCAATGTTGTTAATTTGCAGCATATTTTTGGCATTAATTATACTCAGATTTCATTTTTATTCACACTACATAGAAAGGCATTATAAAGGAACGTCCATTTCAAATTTCGTTGCAATCCATAAATATTTAAGGCTTCCAGGGGTGATACCAGGCCAAGATGAGACTTCTCGGGATCCAGAACCAAACCTGGCCTGGAGCGCCCTCGCTAGATGGGCGGTCCGACGTTCAAGTTATCACCTTTTATATGGTTACATGTTGTGTGGCAGGCTCTAGAGTATAACTGTGGTGAAAATCAGCAACATTCATTGATAAATAGTACCCCACGATTCCCTTTTTCAGTTACCTCCACATAAGGATTTTTTGGTAGTATTTACATTGCTCCAATTTCAATTATTACACTTTGGGGTCATACTAGGACCATGTGGCAAGCACTGTGTTGATGGTATGAATCCAAGAATATTTATTTTGTAACCTTTTTTTCAACTCCGCAAGTCTCTCAGCCTATGGGGTCTTCAGGGCTGCTACTCCTACTCCAACCTACCTCACCATTGCCGTCCACGCCCCCAGAGTCCCAGTCCCCTCAAGACAACTTGAGTATTTTTTTTATATTTGTATGAAGAACCTACTTTTTTACTATACTTATTTTTTTATTAAATTCATTAGAAATACTAACAATGTTTCAATATACTTTAGCAATGTTCAAAAAATGTCTAAGTTTTTTGGTTTGGGAGATATTTGGGGTCAAAGTCGACATTGCAAATTCACAACTACGTAACCTATTAAAAAACGTTTTTGAGCGTTACCTCTCCAGGGTTTAAGGACCAATTATTTGGTTAATTTAGATAAAGTGGACTGTATATTATTAATTTCGAAGAAGCATTAACCATATAGAATAATTACCCATTAGATGAACTCAGCTGGTGATTGTGACTTGAAGTGGTTAGTAAGGTAAACAAGCGTATGAAAAGAATATTTACGTTACTTTTGTGATAACTAAGATGAAAGTGAAGCGAAAACACCTGATATATGAAACTATAGGAAGAAAGCTTAGCGTGTGTAGCTGGGACGGATGTTGGTTGGAGAGTGAGCGAGCGCGTTGTGTTTGTCTCTGTCGTGACCTACCGCGCACGCGCATAACATATGGAAAATGTATCCCATCCTTTTTACAATGAGATACTTATGAACAATCTTAAATAATACAAATATATATATATATGGGAATTATAATCCTACAATACTTTCCCATATACAACTACAGAATAATATATTCTACCCAATCATGGAACGTTCGACCAAGGTTATGGAAGCGTTCAACTTAAGACTACGGAATGATACGTAACACTACATCAACCCAGATTACGTAATCGAGACTGTTCATACTAGATAGAGTATACTAAGTATGGACAGCCGATAATTCTTGGGACACTTGTGATCCACTTTCTTAAAGATTGGGGTCACATTGGCCAGTTTCCAATCTTCAGGGATTTCTCCATTTTCTAGTGATTTATTGAAGATGTCTGCTAAGAAAGGTACGATTTCATCTCGCACTTCACGTACAACTCAAGGAAGAAAGCAATCTAGGCCAGATGACTTGAACCTATTTAAATTATCTATTCTTTTTGCTACATCCTCTGGGGTACATCTAATTATGCTAAGAACTTCACCCTCTTGCACTAATCCTGGACTTGGCATGTCACTGGTATTTTCCCTTGTGAATACTGAAGCAAAATAGTCGTTTAGGGATTTAGCTATATCATTGTCAGTGGTTTGTAGTTGGCCTGTTTGGCCTAATTTTGAATGGCTTCCTGCTGTTCACATAGCTGAAGAACTCTTTAGGACTCTCTTTGCAGAGGGCTGCAACTCTGAGTTCTTCATTTCGCTTTGCTTCCTTTATAAGTGTTATACCAGTGCCTCTGGGTCGAGAAAGGCCGCCCACGCCTATCAACCCCCCGAGGGTGCCACCCGCAGTGTCGACACCACCTTGCACTACTCCTGCACCTTCGGGAGTCTTCCGAGGAACAGACGAAACCAGGGAAGTGCCCCGGATCCAACTGACGCCCCCAGAAAAGGGTACAGTGTCCCAGGACCCCCGGAAAACCCCAAACACCGAAGGGCACCGGACATGGAAGTTGCCCCTACCAGAGTGGAGACGATCGCAGAATTCCCCAGTGTTTACAAATAAATTGGCATCCCCTGACCCGAAAAAGAAAACCGGGACCTGTGACAGTAGCTCCTCACTTAGGTCAGTCACCCCTAAAAAACATGCGGGAGGAGACAACAAAGAAAACAACAAGAGGAGGAAGGCAAAGGAGTTACCACAACAAATCCGCTCATTGGCTGAGAGCAGTGACGGCGGGACCAGGGTATTGGACCTTAGAAGGATTGAAAAGATGGATCAAAGACAAACTGACCCGCCTCTCACCTCCAACGACCAGGTCCGAGAAAAACGAGCCCAGTGTCACCTTAAACCAGGCTAAGATGGCCCTTTTTAAATAAAATAGCTCTACTATGTACCTTAACAATAAGATTACCAACTAAGCACGCTGACTTTAGGTCAGCAGAACCAAAATTATTAACTTGTTGCCGTGCCAGGAGGGTTCTTGGCGACCCTCCTTCGTGTTCATTTGACCGATGTTGGTAACAAGTAAATTATTTAACCAGGAAGGAGGATCCTACTTGATCTCCTGCTATCCCGGGTACAACCCTCTTACCGGAGATAATAATTCAACCCTGTCAATATATGAAAGTTCATACTGTTAACTTCCCTCGTGTTAAAAATACAGGTCAATTTGCCCAGGTAAATTCTCATTTAACCGTATCTGTTCGACTTTAAGTAACCACTCAGTTACTTGATTCACGGATATTATTAAGAGACTAGTGCCTACCTACATGCATTTACACCTGTAAAATCAAGTTATCTCGCCCCTATCATTGTAAAACTAATTTAACTCAATGACTGTGGACTGTTATATAAAAAATACGGTCATCACTGCGGCACTTGTCATATGACAATTACCAAATTTCTGCCTTGAACAAGGCCTGGGAGGCAGGTGAGCGAGTATAAGCAGCGTGGCTCCGTCCCATCCACCGCCAGCCGTGTCTGGGCCATCACTAGTGGCAGTGGTAGACATCTCCAACTCCCTTACAGACTCAGGGATAGCAAAAACTGCTCAAACTCGCTATTTTCTACCGATTTAGCGTCACCTGTGCAATATTGTTGCACGGCAACCAGTGGTTGTACAGACATGATTCAGGTGTCATTGGAAAGGTCTATTCCTCTGCTTTCAGGGATATGTCATTGAAATAAGTTCTAGCTCTTGTTTATACATGAAAATGTGCAGGGAATGAAGGTCACTTTTAGTCCAAACCCCCGTATGGTACAGTGATGACCAAGCAATTGTCATACAACAAGTGCCGCAACAAAAGTGTTATAACACTTGTACAAATCTTACGTTTTACAACTTAATTCCTGTGCATTTTATACTTGCATTATTCCCCGTTCACTGTTCATTTGACTCGTTTCTATTCATCATCTTTTACCCATAAACCAGATCCTAAATCTTAGCTTTAACTTTATTCCTAAATTATTTCCTTGGCTATACTCTGTTCTGACTGTAGCTCTGTCTCGAGCCGTCTTGTACATTTTTTTCTGAGTTGCCGTATCCATCGACTTTTTAGCACTTTTTTTGTGTTCCCATTCTTAGTGTTATTATTATATATAACTTGCCTATATACTTATTCATTTGTCACAGTCTGTGGGTACTATATTGACAGCAGAACTCCGATATCTCAATAACGATTCACTTTCACTTGGGCAACAGAGTTCAATTTTAACCCGGTCCAGTGAAATATTCAGGAGCCTCAGTCTCAGTCTTTACTAGTGCCTGAACTAAATAAATGTGTATGAATTTTTTTTATGTGCATGATTTATAAGACTTCCCTCACGGAGAACCCAAATTCTTTTAGTATAATAATACGAGATTTCACTCTTCTACACATATTTTTGAAGGGCTCTAAATCTCTTTGATCTTGACTTCTTTTGGCCTTTCTGTATGCAACCTTTCTCTTACTAATTGCTGCAGCTATGTCACTTGTGAACCATTTTGGATGGGTTGAGCCTAATTTGGTAAATTTAGTAGGAAAGAATGCAGCTTGTCGAGCCATAAGCTGCTCTTTGAATGAACACCAAATCGCATTAACATTCTCACCCTCAAATCTGATCTGGGATTAAGCTTCCCCAAAGGCCTTCAAAATTTACACAATGGAAATCTAGTTTTGCACTCTGAGGACTGGTGGGTCTGCTGCTAGAGGTGCGAAGAGAGAACCTAACTAGATTGTGGTCACTACCTCCGAGCGATTCCCCAACAGATAAACTGGTCACACATTCATCTTCAGTGGTGAGCACTAGATCAAATATATTGTTCCCTCTAGTTGGCTCATTCACTCACTGGGTCAAAAACTTATCATTAGCAAAGTCCACAAGATGCCTACCTTCAGCATCGGCAGTTCTTGCTTCCCAGTTTATTAGGCAATTGAAGTCGCCTAAGATCACTCTGGTTTTACCTTCAATAACAGCACTCAGTCTTGTGTACATTAGTTCATCCATTTCAACATTTTGATGTGGGGGCCTGTACACCAGAACAATCCTATAGATAGAGTTACCTAGATTGAGGTCTACTCCAAGCAGTTCATGTTCTGACCTAATCTTGCAGTCAATTGGGTTTAGAAAATCTCTGATGTACAAAAGAATTTCGCCCCCTTCCTGCATGGTTCGGTCTTTGTGGAACATTCTATATCCAGGTATTTCAAATTCCCCAACATAATCTCTGATATCACTGTGAATCCAGGATTCAGTGACATCGAAACATTCTGTAGACAACAATGCCCGAAGTTCGGAGAATTTATCTTAACCCCTACTGTACCATAGGATACAGCCCCCCTCCCCCCCCCAGTCCCAAGCAATGTGGCCAAAATGGCAAGATAGAACAACCTTCCACTTCAAGAGATGAAGGAAGACTGGCTCTCTCAGCCTTTTTTTTTTCTTGATTCTTGATTGGGAAGGCCATCAGCCCATTAGGACTATTAGGCCATACTAAAGCAAAATGTTAATTGCCAAGAACACTGGAATGCGATATTGGCAAGTATCACAATCCAGCATACATCACAGGTCTAAAGCAATTAACAACAGGAAAAAAATAAAGGCAAAATCAGCTGAGAAGAATAGTGTCAGGACAAACACATTCTTAATAGCATCAACTGTCAACCTCATTATATGCTAAGACAAAGGGGGAAAAGCAAAAAAGAACTGAAATTAACATTACTCTAAAATGAAATACAGACAAGATGAATTAACTTAACAAACAAAGCAACATAGGAGGTCCTGTGAACATAAGACATAATGATTGAATACAATAGCATAAAACAATATGCTAAAAAGGAACATAGGAAATAAATAAAACACCACCACCAAAAACATAACTCAAGTTACAACTCTCTGAATAAATTGGTCTCTTTCAGGTAAGCCATCAATTTGTCAACCACATCAACATCCCCATCACCCAGGATCGAGTCCAAGGTGATGGGAACGTTATTTGCCCTGCAGTACATCAGAAGAGGGCTGCGCTCCTCCACAAACCTGCCACAGGACAAAAGGATGTGGTCGATCGATAGAATCCCGCCACAGGTGGTACACTGCGGTGGGAAGACACGGTCAATATAAGGTTTCATGTGCGTTAGGAATGTACAATTCATCCTCAGTCGAGGTAAGATGACTTCCTCCCTCCGGGAGCGACGGGAAGCTGAGGGCTAAACCTCAATGGTTGGTTTGACGGTATGAATAGCCAGGTCGGTCCACTGACTTTGCCACAGAAGATTAATTGAGTTTTTACCGAAAGAGAGACTTGACTGTAGATCCCGAGGGACGTCCCACGGCCCCTCAAGTTCTACCGCCGATTTCGCAAGTGCGTCAGCCTGCTCATTGCCAAAAATACGACAATGACAGGGCACCCAAATCAGAGAGAAGGACTTACAACTTGAGTGCAACTTATTGATAATGCGGCCTTGGATTTCAGATGAATCCGTCCTACACGAATCAATTGCCTGAAGGGCTGACTTTGAATCAGAAAAAATTACAAATTTGTCAAGAGGAGAAGCCTCAGAAAATCTATGGCCCGATCAATTGCAAAAAGTTCGGAAGTGAATACAGACGTACGGATCGGTAAACGGTACCTGAGGCGACATTCGGTCGACCACACACTCGCACCCACACATTCATCCATCTTAGAGCCATCGGTGCTCTTTCAGCCGTCAGAGGGTTGGATATAAGCTGAAAAGTGTTGCCATATCGAGAGCAGTGCTCAAACGGTCATGGTACCAGGCATAGCCTGATACAGGCAGTTACAAGGAAAGTACATTACTGACGGCTCCCAGCCGTCGCTGGGACTGGGGAGTGACTTATCTACTGACGGCTGGTAGCCGTCGCTGGGATTGGATGGAACTGCGGGAACACTCTTAAGAGTTCCCCCGGCGGACTGCGAGAAGACTCTTAAGAGTCAGAGAAAAAACAAATCAACTTTAAACATCGATTTTTTTTTTTTTTTTTTTTTGCCCCTGGGCCATGCAAAATATCACTCCTCTACCTTTTCCCTGTTATTCCCATATTCTGAGGTATATTTTCATGCTAACATTAGCGAGTTGCAAGCAGGGCATTGTCATCACTGTTAGCAAGCGAGTGCAAGAGAGAGAGAGAGAGTATCGATCGACTGTGTCTCAGTGGCCTTGGGGGAAATTGGCGGGAAAGCAGGTTGCCGCACCCATACATTATATAACTCGCGGCCTGTATCTCCGATTTTGACCATCCAAACGCTGTTTTCACTCGTTTTATTGTTGTTTCAGGTTAATACCTTTATAATCAACCCATAATAGGCGCGTATGGATAAATATTAATGCTATTTATGGTAAAATGAATATTTTAGTGATGGAAACAGCTCAAATACGTCAGCACAGGCAGACGTTTCTAATTACCCCCATGCGCACTTCTTAGGTTAACACCTTACGAGCGGCCTATGCGGTTTATTTATGTGTATGGTGTTTTTAGCCAAAATAGGGCTGTTTACGTGATCATTTTCATGCCTAAATAAGACCCAGAACGTAAAACAAGTACCTATCCCTGAAAGGGCATAAACAGAGCTTTCGAATGACACCATAACGATCCTTGTATGATGGATAGTTTTCTTGCAATAACCGTGCAACGCGAGTGCAAAAAGCAGGTAATTCGGTACTTTCAGTACATAATTGAGTATGTAGCGAGTGAGAGAGGGAGGAGGGAGCTGAGATTTGTGTCAGTAGGTTCGCCGCGCTGGCCTGGAGCAGTCATACGCTCGCTAGTCTCCTGCCACCACTTGTCTCTCTCTCTCAGCCACATTACGTGCTGAAATTGCCACTCGAGTTATGTCGAGCGCCGCCACATAGTCCAGCTTTTTTTAACTCGACTTATGTTGCTCGCCGCTAAATAAGGGTTAAGGGGATTCAGGTTTTTTCTTAGAACCCCCTAGCTTACCCTGTTTCCCGAAGAGAAAGGGGTCTCTAGAGGTAGTGCATTTTCTTGCACACTATTTCTTTGTAAACTTTCAGAGGTGTTGCAATCTCCTATACTTGGTGAATCCTTACCTGAGGTAGAGAGAGAGAGAGAGAATGTGTGTGTGTGTGAGAGTGAGAATGAGAGAGACCGAAAGAGAGTTTTACATTTCCATATATGCGTTAACGACAGACTTTCGATCTAATCTAAGTAATTATGGCTAAATTCTAGCAGAGATAGCAACACTTTCAACCCAAGAAAAGGGTGGCATAGTAAAACAGAGAGAGAGAGAGAAATGTGTGTTAGTATTATAGGAAGCGTCAACTGTACGAGAGTAAGAATGTAAAGAATGTGTGTGTGTGTGTGTGTGTGTGTGTGTGTGTACCGGTATTTAAGTGTGTCATAGGTGTATGTGTATGTGTGTTCTTACTGGTATTTAAGTATGTCGTAAAATGTGTGTGTAGGCTATGTGGGTGGGTGTATTTTTACACCTTCATCGTAGACGTAGGAAAATGTTTATTATAACATCATGCTCTATGTTGCTTATTCTTTTGTGGCTGATATCTTTGTTATTTTTGTATTATTATCTTCATTCCATCAAGGGGAGGACATCCTTGAATTTTCGATGTCTTTGTTGAGAGTACTTTGAACTCTTTCAGAATAAGAGGATTCGTTTCTTTAATTTTCTTTGGGCTATCATTAGACGGTATTTTTCAACTTAGGAAGAAATTGTGGAAGTCAGAGAGTAAATTAAGACAGTTTATAGCCCTTGGATTACTTGGTCTCCCTCCCTACAAAATAGTTGACATAGAAGCAGATCACGAGACAAATGTATGTGATAAAATCATAAAAATACATGCATACCTAACCCTGCGATTTTTATAAATGTCATGTTGTACAAGTTTTGCCATCACTTATCTTCCCTTCTTTTCTTCCTTCTTACATTCGTTCCTTCCACCATTCCTTCATTCATACTTTCTCCGCCCTTTCTTCCTTTCATTCCATCCTCTTATTTACGACTAAGGAAATTAGGTCAAAGCTCCATCTACCTTTCTTGCCCTCAACTAGACCAACAGTGACCACTCAACCAAAGCTGAGACTACCTCAGCCAATTCACTGAAAGTCGGGCAAGGTAGGAAAGGACTACAGGCCCTTTCCATTACAACTGTTGAGTACAGGCCCCAGTTGAAATAAGCACCTTCCTCCTCCCCAAGCTACCCAAAAGAACTGTTGAGCTTGGCCAGACAGTAATTTAAATAGTGTGGAAACCACACAGTTCTGTAATCTGAATGTATAGAGGTCAGCCAGACATTCAGAGATAAACAAACTGGGAGGCCTGTTCATCAGGCTAAATACATTATAACAAGTGAGGAGTACAAGCCCACAATCTTGTTATACACAGGATAATACTATTTTACCCCAGTACTCAGTTGAGCTTGACCATCAATGAAAAGGTAGTCTCGGTTGTTTATAGAAGAATATGGCATTAAGCAAGCTGTGATTAGGTCGACCAGACAGTTTCCAAAAAGCACCTCCCTATACCCAACTAACAGATCGCAACTGTGTGGGCCGGGACTGAAGTGCCTGCCCTAGCCCAAGGATCTCTACCTAGACGCCGTCTACCACGCCATGAAATCCAGGCCAGGAGTAAGCTGCCATTCCCAGATGTAGATGCCGGACCCCTCACGAAGAAGAAGAAAGCGTATTAGCTTTGCTTGAAGGCTATTTTACAGACCTCCCTTCTCATTACATAGGCCTCTTTGTATGAGGACACAAACTATACATGCTATCATAACTTTGATTAATATTCTGTACACCGTTCCTTTCAAAGGTGATAGTCTATGGTAATATTTTGCAAAGCCAAATCTGCACACACACCAGTGCTATATGTAAACTCAGAGCCATCACAACACTGTTTCTTTATTTAAGTGAGCCCTGTAACTTACGTCCTCTGGGAGCCGAGCTTGTACCTGTAATTCATCCAACCTTGAACTATTGTTTTGAACTGTGACTCCGTGCGAGGAGCATTATTTTTATATGTATAGACTCTGTAAAAGTGTTTAATGTATTCACTGTGAATGGAATATCAATAGTATTGTATGTGTTCACTTATGTGTATTATTCTGTGTGTATTAGCCAAGTATTGAAGGGCAATCTATATCTTTACGTGTTAATAAATTACCACTTAATGTTACTCTGTGTTGTACTTGTCCTGATGCAGGTCTATATAATTATATACCTTGTAATAGTTTCATTTCTTACGCAGTTTAGATTGAATCCACTTACAATATTATCTAAACCCAGTCAAGATCCAGGTATAATACTGGTATAATAATTTTTTCCTTCATTCTATTCTGCCCTTCCATCTTTCCTTCCTTTCTTTCTTCCATTCCTTTCTCCCCTTCTTTCCTGCATTCCTTTCTCCCCTTCTTTCCCGCATTCCTTTATCTCCTTCTTTCCGCCATTCCTTTCTCCCCGTCCTTCTTTCATTCCTTTCTCCTCTTCCTTCCTTCATTACTTTCTCACAGATCTTCTTTCGTTGATTTTTTTCTGTTCTTCCTTCCTTCCTTTCCATCTGTATTGTCTTTCCTTCTGTTATGTACTTCCTTCGTTCCTTCCCTCCTTTCTATCTGTATTGTCTTTCCTTCTGTTATGTACTTCCTTCGCTCCTTCCCTCCTTTCTATCTGTATTGTCTTTCCTTTTGTTATGTACTTCCTTCGTTCCTTCCCTCCTTTCTATCTGTATTGTCTTTCCTTCTGTTATGTACTTCCTTCGTTCCTTCCCTCCTTTCTATCTGTATTGTCTTTCCTTCTGTTATGTACTTCCTTCGTTCCTTCCCTCCTTTCTATCTGTATTGTCTTTCCTTCTGTTATGTACTTCCTTCGTTCCTTCCCTCCTTTCTATCTGTATTGTCTTTCCTTCTGTTATGTACTTCCTTTAATAAATCACATTTAATAAATACCAGATTCTGACAGAAACAGGATATGAAACTGAGGAGACCAGGCTCATTGGAGACTCCATCTTACGAGGACAACTTGAAGAGTTCTGTGGAAGAGTCCCAAACCACAGAAAGCGTTTTTGCATACCGGGTGCAGGTTTGGACGACATCACAGCAGCCTTCGACGATGTCACCATCAACGCTGACGAGAACACCCTGTTCGTGATTCATGCAGGGTCGAACGATGTAATGCGCACCAGATCAGAGGAACTAATGGAAAAATACCGTAAGGCAATCCAGCGTTACAAGAGTAAGTCATGTAACATAATAATTTCAGGCATTCTTCCCAAGATCGATGCAGAGACCGGTTTCTACGATAAGGCGTTCAGTACTAATAACAGACTTAAATCCCTCTGCTCACAGGAAGATGTCGAATATCTCAATCTCTGGGACCATTTCTACAATCAACACATTCTCTTTCAGGATGATGGCTGCCATTTGAATTCAGTCGGAGGAGCACGCCTAGGCAGACTCCTACATGATGCAGTCTGCACTTTCGGATCAAAAAACGACAACCGAGCAGGGGCAGTAGCAGCGACATAAACTACCCCATATCAAATGTAAACTCTATCCAAAATAATATCACGGCCTGCTACGTTAATGCACGCAGCTTACGCAAGAAATTCGAAGACCTGGAAGCACTTGCATGTATGGAGGAATGTGATATAATCGGTGTTTCAGAATCTTGGATCAACACGGAAAAGCGTGATTTTTTGGCGGAATACGCATTACCAGGTTATACTCCCTTCAGCTGCGAAAGATCCCAAAGAATGGGAGGTGGGGTTCTGCTATATGTTAAAAGTAATCTTCACCCAATCGAGGTAACCAAACCTGCCATAAATAATATTGATACTAGTTACGTTCAAATAAATAATCAAGCAAGCAAGATAATAATTGGCCTAATTTATCGACCTCCTGCACAATCACCCGATACTGACGAGAAACTCTATGATCAAATAGCGGAAATAAGTTGTCAGGAAGAAGCAGTAATATTTGGCGATTTCAATCTGCCAGTCACAACATGGGGCGAACCACTAAATACTCACGCGGGACATGATCTATATGCTAATCTTCAGGAAAGTGCCCTTTATCAACACGTAGAACACCCAACGAGGGGAAATAACATTCTGGATATTATTCTAACGACAAATGAAAGACTGGTAAATAGCGTTAAAATCGGACCGGAATTTAGCTCTAGTGACCATAGGATAGTGTCCTTTAACATTAAAGTAAATTATGACAAAGAAAACGTGAGCACGGAAAAAGTACCAGATTATCGAAGGGCTGACTTTAACAAACTTAGAAGGCATCTTGCCAATACTGACTGGAGTGAAATGACTGAAACTCACGATGTAAATCGATTATGGAACATATTATCTAATAACCTAAACAAAGCAATAAATACAAGCATCCCTCTACGAAACCGGCGCCCAGCAGGCAAATATAAGCCAAAATGGTGGAATAATGAAATCAAAAACATCCTCTTAGTAAAAAAGCAGGCATACCAAAAATATAAGGCAACTCAGAATAATAGCGATAAATTAGAACACGATAGACTGCGTCGAACAACCAAAAATCTCATCAAAGGAAGTAAGAAGAATCTGGAACTTCATATTGCCAGCTCCAGCAAGTCCAATCCGAAAGAATTTTACAGCTATATAAGAAACAGAAAAACGGTAACTTCAACAATAGGCCCACTTGTTGCGGAAAATGGAGATCATACAGATAACAAAGTACAAATGGCGAATATCCTAAATAACTATTTTGCATCAGTTTTCACGTCGGAAGATACTACCGGTAACCGACCTACCCCTACGAATCAATCAAATGGCACTGAGCTCGAAAACTTTACGATTTATGAAGACGATATCCTGTTCGCAATCAACAATTTGAAAGTTAATAAAACCCCAGGCCCTGATAAAATATCCCCAAGGATCCTAAAAGAAGCAAAACACAAATTATTAAACCCACTCGCAAATCTGTTCAACAAATCATTGAATGTTGGGATAGTTCCAAACGAATGTAAACTAGCTAACGTGACACCCATATACAAAAAAGGAAATAAGTCCTCTCCCGGCAATTATCGACCAATTAGCTTAACATCGGTAACGGGCAAATTAATGGAAACCATTATAAGGGACAAAATAGTAAAACATTTGGAAGAAAATAATTTAATAAAAGATTCTCAGCACGGTTTTAGAAATAAACGTTCATGCTTAACAAACTTACTCGACTTCTTCAATGATGTTTATAAATCATATGATAAGGATAGAGCAGTTGATATAATATCTCGATTTTCAGAAAGCTTTCGATACCGTACCCCACAAGAGACTAATTGACAAAATAAAAGCTCATGGCATAACAGGAAAAACTCTGAAATGGCTCGAAAATTGGCTCTCAGACCGTAAACAACGAGTTGTAATAAATGGTGAAGAATCAGATTGGTGCAAAGTAAATAGTGGCGTTCCCCAGGGTTCGGTATTAGGTCCTATTCTTTTTATAATTTACATAAACGACTTAGACGAAGGAATAGAATGCAAAATTTCGAAATTTGCTGACGATACAAAAATTACTAATAAAGTAACCTCAACAGTACATTGGCAAAAACTACAAGGTGACCTAGACACTTTAGAAAACTGGGCAGAAAAATGGCAAATGAAATTCAACATAGAAAAATGCAAAGTATTACACATCGGTAGTAACAACGCTAAAAAAGATTACTCAATGAACAACATTCAACTATCAAATACAAATAATGAAAAGGATCTGGGAGTTATAATATCAAGTGACCTGAAGCCGAGTAAACAGTGTACAGAGGTAATAAAAACTGCTAATAAATTGGTGGGTTTCATCGGCAGAACATTCAAATTCAAATCAGAAAAAATCATACTTACTCTATTCAACTCATTGGTGCGTCCCCATCTCGAATACTGCGTGCAATTCTGGTCACCGTACTACCGAAAGGACATAAATAAACTTGAAAGGGTGCAACGCAGAGTCACTAAAATGATACCTAGATTGCGTAATAAACCGTACGAAGAGCGCTTAAAAGAACTAAATTTGTTTAGCTTAACAAAGCGCAGAATGAGAGGTGACCTAATAGAGGTGTTCAAAATCTTCAAGGGATTCAGCAACCTAAATGTAAGCGAATTATTTACGATCAATCGAGCAAACACGAGAAACAATGGTTATAAGATTATAGGCAAGCGTTTTCATTCTCACGAGGCGAAGCATTTCTTCTTCAACCGCGTTGTGAATAATTGGAACAGACTACCCTCGAACATTGTAAACTGTAATACTGTCGAAACATTTAAGAACCATCTGGATAAACACATGGCAAATAACCCCCGATTAACACAGTTTCTTTCAGAATAACGCGCAACGAAATGTCAACGCATACCGCAATGTATATTGATTTTCATACATCTGTTCCCTTTCAGAATTGTAGTAAATAGAGTTAGCTTAGATTACAAATCAACTTCTTTTTTCTCCCTGTCCTGTCCGAATTTCCATGTCAGTTTTTCAATACTGCATGGTATTTTTCCTATCTGTTTCCATGCCAGCATTAGCTGGAGGGAGTGGTGGGTGGGGAGGAGCCTTCTTCTTTGCTATCCTTTTCTCTACCTCGTAGTCAGTAGATTAGTAGTTTTAGATATCCAAACTGCCCCGTAAGGACCAATAGGTCTGTTGCAGTTTGTTCTCCTTTGTATTCCTTTGTATTCCTTCGTTCCTTCCCTCCATTCTAGCTGTATTGTCTTTCCTTCTGTTATGTACTTCCTTCGTTCCTTCCCTCCTTTCTTTTCTTTTTTCGTTCGTTCTTTCATGCAATCCTTTATTTCATATTCCTTCTTCCTTCATTCCTGTTTCCTTTTTTGTTATTATTCTGCTCTTCCTTCCTTCCTCTCTTTCTTTCCTTAGTTCCTTCCTTTCTTCTCTCCCTCTGTTCCTCTCTTTTGTCCTTCTTCCCTCCTTTCTGCCTTCCACCCTTCCTTCTATTGTTGTGCTCCTCCCATCTTCTTTCGCTTTTTACTTTTCTTCCTTCCTTCCCTTTCCTTAGTCCTTCATTTTGTCCTTATCTAATTTTGTTATCTCTCTCTCTCTCATATTCTTCCTTATGTATTTTGTCATTCCTCCCTCCCTAGCTTCCTTCCCTTCCTTCTTTCCTTCTTTCGTTCATGCATTTATTCATTCATTCATTTCTCTCCCTCTCTGTCTCCCTCCCTCCCTTCCTTTCTCCCTCTCTCGCTCCCTCACTTTATTCTTTCCTTCCTCCCTCCCTTCTTTCCTTCCTTCTGTGTTTCATTCATTCATTCATTCCAGCCTTCCTTCTTTCCTTCCCCCATCATAATCTTGCTACCGTCTTCAGCTCCCAGCTGCATGACCCAGTTGATGATTGAATGGAGTCATGATTTTTGAATGGTTAAGGGGAGATGGGTTGGATTTTCTGGACATCCTTCTCCCTCATGCTTAGCCCCATTAGTTTTCAGATTTTAATACGTTCAGACCCATTGGTTTGGTGATTATATAACCTTTCTCCCCTTTTCTTTGTCAATATTAAAACATTTCGTGTCATTTAGGTGTCGATTTTTTCCTGGCGTTCGATAGCGAGCCTGTAATTAAGGAGGAACCGGTCTTTGGCCGAGAAATTTACGAATATATCTTGAAGGCGGATTCTGGGGTTGTTTTTTTAAAGTTTGATTAAGGTCTAGGGAGGAAACTAAAAATATAATATATACATGACAAAAAATGACAAAAAAGTGTGTTATGTAAGGAGATATGCACAGACACTCAGACCACACAGGCCTTGCGGTCCCTTCTAGGTGGTCCGGCCTTATTACTACTAGACAGGGACAGTTTATAGTAGAAGAATAGGACAGCAAAGTAGAAGGCTCTCTCCCCACCCTCCGCTCCATCTGGCTAAAAAGCAGTACCGGAAAAAGGATGAAGTATAACCTTATCGGTCAGGAAATGCCCACAAGGAAAGTTTTTATAGAGTATAGAAAGAAATTAGTCTGAAACTATTTTTTTTTTAGTTACCTACTGATTCATTCTCTCCCCACCCACCAGAGAGAGAGAGGGGGAGGGGGGCTTAAGGAGGGGAGGGGGGCAACAAACGAACTAAACCATATCTCTCACTCTTACTATCAACTTTTCAAATATTCGCGGCCTTCCCTCTAATTTTCACTCAATTGAACACCATCTCTCCTCTTCCAAACTTTATCTTCTTTTCCTTACTGAAACCCAGATGTCTGAGACAACTACCCTCCTACTTTCTCTATCCTAGTTTCAAAGCCAAAGGCGGATGTTGTGCATACATGCTCAATAAACTCACTTGCTCTTGTGTTCCCGATTTCGACTCCTCTGAATTCTCAACTTTATAGCTCAAACTATCCTGTCATTCTCAGACTAAGTATTTCTTGGCTGTCTATCTTTCCCCTAACTCTACCAACTTTCCAAAAATTATTTGACTATCTAAACTCTAAAGTGGAACACATTCTATCCATCTCTCCCTTCTCGGAAATCTCCATCTTAGGAGATCTCAACGTTCACCACCGCCAATGGCTCTCCTCTCTTACTACTGACCAACCTGGTGAACAAGCCTTCGTCTTTTCTAACCTAAATGACCTAGAGCAGCTGGTCCAGCAACCCACCCGTATCCCGGATTGCTTCGGAGATCGGCCCAACATTCTTGACTGATTTCTGACTTCTAACCCTTCTTCTTATACAGTCAATCTTTTTCTCTCCTTTGGGCTCCTCCGACCATAAACTTATCTCTGTTACCTGTCCTATCTCTCCAGTACGGCCACCCTATCCTCCCAGCTGGCGGCACTTGTGGGACTTTGGCGTTGCCGACTGGGAGGCTCTTCGGCAGTACTTCTTTGATTTCCCATGGAATTACTTCTGCTTCCGTGGCCGAGGACCCTTGGAGAGTGCTGAACGCATTACCGAGGTAATTCTCTCGGGCATGGAAGCGTAAATTCCATTTTCTTTTTCTCAGTCTAATGCAAGAATATCTTGGTTTACTCACACTTGTTCTACTGCTGTCCGCAACAAGGAGGAAGCATTCAAACGGTACCGACGCCATAAAACTTAGGAGTCTCATTCTTCCTATGTTTCTGCCCGGAATCAAGCCAAATCTGTTCTTCGACTTGCCAAGCACTCTTTCATAAATAATAAATGCACTGAACTAAACAACTCTAGCTCTTCCCAAGCCAAAGCCAAAAACCTCTCCAACAATTTTTGTCCTCGTCTTTCCCTCCCCTTTTCCACTCTGATGGCACAACTATCACTTCTTCCTCTGAAAACGCTGAACTCTTCGCTCAAACATTTGCTAGAAACTCAACCTTGGATGATTTCGGTGCTATTCCTCCCTCTCCACCCCCCTCTCTTCTACTTATGCCTAATATCCTAATCACTTCTAAAGATGTACTTTCTACCCTCTCTGGTCTTAATACTAAGAAGGCGTATGGCCCGGACGGTGTTCCTCCTTTTGTACTCAAAAACTGTGCTTCCGTGCTGACTCCCTGCCTAGGCAAACTCTTTCGTCTCTGTCTCTCCTCTGACGTCTTCCCTTCATGCTGGAAGTTTGCTCTCATTCAACCTGTCCCAAAGAAGGGTGACCGCTCACAACCCTCCAACTATTGTCCAATTGCTCTCATCTCTTGTTTCTTTGAAACTATTCTTGCTTCCAAATTTCTTTAACATTTCTCTTCTCATAATCAGATCACCAGTATGGCTTCCTTAAGGGTCGCTCTACTGGTGATCTTCTTTCATATCTTACAAACTCTTGGTCATCCTCCTTTCGGGACTTCGGTGAGATCTTTTCTATTGCACTAGACATATCGTAGGCCTTCGATAGAGTCTGGCACAAATTTTTAATTTCTAAACTACCCTCCTTCGGTTTCTATCCCTCCATCTGTGCCTTTGTCTCTAATTTCCTTTCCGGCCGTTCCATAGCTGCGGTTGTGGACGGCCATCGCTCACTTCCTCATCCTATCAACTCCGGTGTTCCTCAGGGCTCTGTCCTATCTCCTAATTCTCTTTCTAATTTTCATAAATTATCTTCTGAACTGTACCTCCAGTCCTATCCATTCATACGCAGACGACTCTACCTTACAGTACTCAATTAGTTGTCCAGAATGCCCCAGCCAGCAATCCTCAAAAACAAACTTAATGAAGCCATAGAACACTTATTTTCTGATCTAAATACTATTATTGGGGGACAATAAAAAATTTGTCTGCTATTTTTCCCGCCTTTGGTTCGCACCAACCTAAATTTGTTGCCATCGAGTGAATTGAATTTTTTAAATCGCAGTCATCAAAATATCACTGGATTTCTATAGTCATGAATGTTACAGACATATTACTTTAACATTCTATTCAGTACATTGTCCAATATACAAAGTATTTATGATTAATAAAACATATTTGATTAGGAATTTGAAGGTAAATACGGGGAAGAGCAAGGTTATGGTCTTCGAAAAGGGTGAAGTCACAGAGTGTGAGGTGAAGCTGAACGGTCAGGCTATGGAGATCGTCAACTCTTTTAAGTATCTGGGCAGTGTGTTGAGTAAAGATGGGACTATGGATGAAGAGGTGCGGGAGAGGGTACAACAGGGGAAGAGGGTTGTAGGAACGCTAAAAGCAGTAACAAGAAATAGGGTGGTCAGTATGGAAGTGAAGAAGTCCTTGCATGACAGTGTGGTAATCCCGACACTGACTTACGGAAGCGAAGCATGGACGTTGGTTGAGAGACTCAGACCAAGAGTGAGAGCAGTGGAAATGAATTACTTAAGGAGTGCGTGCGGAGTTACATGGAGGGATAGACAGACTAATGAGGAAGTAAGAAGGAGGTGTGGTGTGGAGGTAGATGTGCTGGAAAGTGTGAAAAGGAACAACTTGAGATGGTTCGGCCATATGGAACGTATGGAAAGCGAGAGAATGACTAAGAGGGTGTATGAGAGCGAGGTGGAGGGACAGAGGGGGAGAGGTAGACCGAATATGAGGTGGAAGGATGGAGTGAGGAAGTACATGAACGAAGGTGGTGCTGGTTGGGGGGAGGGGCGTCGACTGACTGGGGACAGAGGTGCATGGGGGCGGTTCGTTCGTGGCCACCCCTTCGGGGATCACGGCGTCAGGCAATAGATAGATAGATAGATTTGATTAGGCCCACAAAACCAGCTGGCAGTCATTCGAAAAATAGTCCTGTTAATATTTTAATAGATAGGTATCCATATCCTAAAATTTAAATGATATGTATAAAAACTCGAGATGAACTTATAAAATAATCATTAGCCACTTTACTGGATATTAGATTATACAATTATTATAAACTAGTTTCAGATCTGGCAAGCGCATAATAAATTGATGCCAGTGTTCGCTACCAAGTGTTTGCTACCAACAGCAGCAAGTATAAAAGTAATTTCATACAATTGCAGAGGACTCCCCAAAACAAAGAGGAATCTCCTGTTGCGACCTGACATCGTATCTACATTAAGGACCAGTGACATAGTCTGCCTTCAGGAAACCTGGTACACAAAACAGGACTTAGGTAATTTGAACATATTAGATAAAGATTTCCATGGGTACGGGGTCTCCACTACGGACACACGTGATGGTATTGTGGCAGGTCACCCCCCTGGGGGAGTTGCAATAATGTGGAGATCGTGCCTAGATAGTGTAATTAAAACCATTGAGACAAATTTAAGCTGGTGTGCGGGAATACAGCTGGAAGTGGGACACAGAAAATTTGCAATATTTTGTGTTTACTTGCCGTATCAGTGTGCAGAAAATGAAGAACTTTATTTGGAAAAGTTAGGGGAGCTTGGTGGCCTAATTTCTGAATTAGAGATAACGTGTTACTCAGTGGTAGGTGATTGGAATGCTACCCCTCACGAGTTGGGTGGTTCCATGTTTGCTAAACATGTTAAGGTTTTGTTAGGAGCAAGGTTTAATTTTGTCCTCCAAAAACCTGCTTCCAGAAAATAGCTATACATATGTTAGTGAAGCATGGGAGACCAGGTCGTGGCTTGATCATGCAATCCCTAGCTCTGACTTTCATGACTCTATCTCAGAAATGGCCATAAGATACGACATTACGGATGACGACCACATACCTATAGAATTAACAATCCAAATTAATAAGGCACCGGAAATAACAGAAACTAGCAATAGCATCGAGGCAAAAGTTCCATGGAATGTAATCTCAAATGAAGAGTGCCAAATGTACTGTGATAAAACCAAAGACTTATTAAATAGGGTGCAATATGATGTTAATGGTGTAGCACAATGCAGGGATCCAAACTGTAGTGATGCACAACACAGAAAGGACATTATTAAATTGTACAATAGTATAATAGATTCTTTATCAAAAGCGGGGGAAAGTATTTTTAATAGCCATAAATATAAGTCCTCATTCAATAAGCCAGGTTGGCAAGACTATGTGGCTGACCTGTATCAGGCCTCCAGAGATGCTAGGTCTCATTGGCTTGAAGTAGGTCAGCCCAGACAGGGGCCTATATTTGAACTTCACAAAAGAGCAAAGGCTAGGACCAAATATGCCATTAGATTTATTAAGCAAAATTAAAACCAATTAAGGAAGGAAGCCCTTGCAAAGAGTCTGGCAGAAAAGGATACTAACTGTTTTTGGAAGGACATCAGATCCATGCAAAATTGTAACACACCATTACCTGTCAGTGTTGATGGGGTTACGGGTGAAGAGAACATTGCTGACTTATGGAAAACTCATTTTAAGGTGTCATTTAACAGTGTAAACCAAAGGTCTACTAATGGTGCAATTCAATATGTGAAAGATAGTAATTATGAAGACATTAAAGTGACTGAAAGTGATCTTGAGAATGCCATAAGAAAACTTAACCTGAACAAAGCTTGTGGGCTGGATGGTATATATGCAGAACATCTTAAATATGCAGATAAGTTGTTAATAGATAAACTTAGTTCTTGCATCACCAGTCTATTTACGCATGGTGTCCTGCCGGAGTCTATGATATCCGTAATACTTGTTCCTGTCATTAAAGATAAATCCGGTAAAATTACAGCTAAAGACAACTACCGCCCAGTAGCACTTGCTAGTGTGGTGAGTAAAGTAGTTGAAATGATAATGCTAGAAAGAATGTCTGCATATATTGTCACCAGCAGCAATCAGTTTGGCTTTAAGAAAAATCACGGCACAGACCAATGCATATATGTGCTGAAAGAAGTGATTGATACATACAACAAACTAAATAGCTCAATTTTCTCTTGTTTTCTTGATGCAAGTAAGGCTTTTGATAGGGTGTGTCACAAAACCTTATTTGAAAAATTAGTTAACAGGGGAGTGCCTAGCTATATTGTTAGGATACTTATTTTCTGGTATGCTAATCAAAAAATGTGTGTAAGATGGGGCAACATCCTGTCAGGCTCTTTCGCCGTAACCAATGGTGTTAGGCAGGGGGGGATATTGTCTCCGTATCTTTTCAACTTCTACATGGATGATCTTAGTCTGGAGCTGAACAAGACTCGCACTGGGTGCTGTATTGGCAGCACCATTGTAAATCATCTCATGTATGCTGATGACCTAGCCTTAATCGCGCCCTCTGGAGCAGGACTGGATAAATTATTAAGAGTATGTGAAAAATTTGGAATCGAACATTCAGTCAAATTTAATCCTATAAAGAGCAATATCATATTTAAATCTAACCTATTGAAATCAAAGCTACCTAAATTCCATTTGTATGAAGAAATTATAGAAGAAGTAAGTAAAGAAAAGTATCTAGGACACTACATTTCAAGTGATCGCTCAGATGATGAGGATATGGGTCGTCAGCGAAGGCAACTTTACATGCAGGGAAATTCAATATTAAGAAAATTTCATATGTGCACATGGGATACAAAAATAACATTGTTCAACTCCTACTGCTCACGAATGTATACAGCACAACTATGGTGGAACTATAAGAAAATGACAGTGAATAGACTAAGTATCTCATATCACAATATCATGAAAATGTTTCTGGGGCTCTCAAAATATGAGAGTACAAGTACGCTATGTGCCTATATGAACTTACACTGTTACCAATCACAGGTCTGCTACTCTACAGAATTAGCATACCGGTACTGAACCTCATAGTGCAGTACAGTACCGATATTCCTATACTGTACTGTAGCAACACTCTGTACCGGAAGCTAAATGATGTGAGGCATGGTACTGTACACAATTAGGACAGTGGTTTTGGTAACACAGTAGTTTGATGACCACTGTTTTTGGCTGAGGCAGTGCTGTGAACTACATGATAGCAAGCTGGGTATTATTTATTTATTTTTTTATTTTATGTAGCCTATGTACAGTAGCTTATAAATTATATATTTATGTTACTGTAAGGTATATATGGACCCCAGTATGGTCCCCCTATGTACTGTGTGAGTCTGAAATAAAGTATTATTATTATTATATTACCCATAATAGTCATTATACGAAACTTCTCGGACAGTACATCTCTTCCCCACTTAACTTACTTTGTTAAATTTGACATTAGTTGTGCATCTATGTGCACATTAGCAGTAATGGTGGTAGATATTTGTTTCTCGCAGATGGAAATCTTAATATAATGTGGATTATAGTCTTAATAAAGGTAAAATGTTCAGTTATAGATTGTGTCGTGCGTGCGTGTGTGTGTGTGTGTGTATTCCAAGATTGCCAGCGCACATCACATCTCCAAACTCGCCCAAAAGTAGCCCAATCACTTAATACCGCAAAACAGACAATTTCAGCTATTTTAATCCTATCACACACATTTTCTGATATGTTTATCTTTTAACAGCCATGCATGCATGATACTAGGAGTTCCCCAAATATAACTAGGCCTAGTCCCATATAGCCTACTGTATGAGTAGTGGCCTACGTGTCACATCATTTAAATATTAATAAATACCACACACATTATTATCACAATCATGCACTCATCAAATCTGCATCAATGTCCCAATCCCCCCTCACAAACAATCACTTAATTAGGCTATTCAGTCACCACCACATAGGCTACCATACATGTATAGTACAGTCACCACCACATAGGCTACCATACATGTATAGTACAGTCACCACCACATAGGCTACCATACATGTATAGTACAGTCACCACCACATAGGCTACCATACATGTATAGTACAGTCACCACCACATAGGCTACCATACATGTATAGTACAGTCACCACCACATAGGCTACCATACATGTATAGTGTCACCACCACATAGGCTACCATACATGTATAGTACAGTCACCACCACATAGGCTACCATACATGTATAGTACAGTCACCACCACATAGGCTACCATACATGTATAGTACAGTCACCACCACATAGGCTACCATACATGTATAGTACAGTCACCACCACATAGGCTACCATACATGTATAGTACAGTCACCACCACATAGGCTACCATACATGTATAGTACAGTCACCACCACATAGGCTACCATACATGTATAGTACAGTCACCACCACATAGGCTACCATACATGTATAGTACAGTCACCACCACATAGGCTACCATACATGTATAGTACAGTCACCACCACATAGGCTACCATACATGTATAGTACAGTCACCACCACATAGGCTACCATACATGTATAGTACAGTCACCACCACATAGGCTACCATACATGTATAGTACAGTCACCACCACATAGGCTACCATACATGTATAGTACAGTCACCACCACATAGGCTACCATACATGTATAGTACAGTCACCACCACATAGGCTACCATACATGTATAGTACAGTCACCACCACATAGGCTACCATACATGTATAGTACAGTCACCACCACATAGGCTACCATACATGTATAGTACAGTCACCACCACATAGGCTACCATACATGTATAGT
Organism: Paralithodes platypus; assembly: GCA_032716605.1. Lineage (NCBI taxonomy): Eukaryota > Metazoa > Arthropoda > Malacostraca > Decapoda > Lithodidae > Paralithodes > Paralithodes platypus. Next base: position 19,911,871 of record CM064490.1, read on the forward strand.
ACAGTCACCACCACATAGGCTACCATACATGTATAGTACAGTCACCACCACATAGGCTACCATACATGTATAGTACAGTCACCACCACATAGGCTACCATACATGTATAGTACAGTCACCACCACATAGGCTACCATACATGTATAGTACAACCAACAGAAAGCCATGATGAACGTTTGTATGAAATGTAGCCTAGCTATAGGCTACTCAACACTCGATACCTCTACAACTTTTAAATAGTATATAGAACCAGCCCAATTCCGCTTTCCTCAATGTTAGTTAGTTAGGATAATACTTCAGAGGCTATCCACTCCATCACACTGTAAATCAAGAATATAATATCGTTTGGAATGGAAACTCGCAAATCTACGCTTCTGAACGGGGACTGGACGACTCGGCCCATGGGACAACTCGGCTCGGACAGCTCGGCCCACTTTTGGACAACTCGGCCACGTCGGCGAGACAGCTCGGCCTATTATTTGAGACAGCTCGGCCATGACGGCGAGACAGCTCGGCCTATTATTTGAGACAGCTCGGCCCCATGTTATGCTATGGGGAATGACGGCGAGACAGCTCGGCCTATTATTTGAGACAGCTCGGCCCCATGTTATGCTATGGGGATTTTTTTTTAATATAGCCGTGAAAAAACCTGTAGCTTTGAAATTCGTGATTGTATCTAACCTTGTAATATAGCCGTGAAAAAGCCTGTAGCCTTGAAATTCGTGATTGTATCTAACCTTGTGTGTGTATATATATATATATATATATATATATATATATATATATATATATATATATATATATATATATATATATATATAATGACGATCAGACTAAAACACGCCCATTAATAGGAAAAATCACAACCATTTTAATTTTCAGCCGATGGTGATTAGCATATTTCCCATTTTTATAGAAATCAGTTACTTTGCAAATAGAGTAGCGAAATATGGAGTGATCATGAAAATGTGACATTACGGTACCCCTTGAGGTTTATGTCGCCTTTTTTATTAATTCCGGCTGGCATTGGACGATCTCATACAGCTTAGGAAGGATATGTAAGTGTTGAAATGCTGAAGACTGTCTAGAATAACCGTCTGTCTTCCATATAACCTTACTAATCTAAATGAAATTACCTCATAATAGACAAAATACACTGTAAAGTGCGTCATGATCCTCAAGGGGTTAACATGATGATGATAGAACACAATCATATATTTTCATTCCTGATCCTACCTACAGTATATGTCCCTTTTTTATTTATTCGTTCTAGGAAACATTTATCCTCTAAGTCATCCATTAGTATTCTCATTAATATTATTGACCTACCGAATCATTTGTTGTTAGCCATTTCTAGACCGGTACTTTCTGGATTTGAATGATCAGTTGTAGGACTTGTGATCGTGTTCTTAAAATTGTGCAATGGGTTCATAATTACCTTTTGTAGTTTATATGGGGAAAGGGGTAGAAAGATCCTTCCCAATAACAATATGCCATTTATAAAACCACAGCTAACAAATTACAACAATATAGATATATCCGTTCTCTCGCCCTAATTACCAGTTTATAACTTAATATGCTAAATTCTAAAATTGTTTTATTTATGTAAGTTGAAAATTATTCTAATTAAGATGTGCATCCAATTTTATTTTCTTATTTAGTAAGTTAGTCTAGTCGATATTTGGCCAAGACTACCATCAGTTAATGTTAACTAAACTGACTGAACAATGGGATCCAAAAGAAGTTGTTTGTTATAATTGTGTAGCTTATGTACTTTTGTTTAATATGTACATAATATATCCGTAGTGATACTACATATTAAATCACTCAATAATATAGATCCCCAGCGGTCGAGTGGGGTAATTTCCATTATTACTATTATTTGTTCTATGTGAGTAAGGGAGACAAAAGGCAGAATTGCCTGTAGCGAGTGCCTCCTCCATAGTTGAAAGAGTAACTGGGCCAAAACCAAGGGACGTTCGAGTCAAAATGCCTGGCCACACAGAGTTTGAAGTAATTTAAGCCATAGGAGAAGGGAAAGACTGATTCTGGGAGAGAGTTCCAGAGCTCAGCTGTTGAATAGAAGAAAGACAGAGTAACGTTTCACTCTTTAGTTGGAGAGTTGCACAGAGTAGGGGTGGGTGGGATTGTGTTGCAAGACGGGTTACTCAGCTATTACTTCAATTTTGTACCAAAATATGTTAACTATGAAAACTTGGCGTTAATACAACGCAGATGCATTAAATTCATATTTGTCCATTAAATATCGAGAAATCAATTGATAAGAGATTAATTTGATCAACAGCTGAAATAAAATCGACTATAATAACACACAACAAAGCCACTCGCCACTAGACAGCTTCCTCTCTCCAACACCCCTTCTCTCCTCTCAATACTCTTCGGTAAGTAGATGCGAGGTGCCGTTGCAAAGGCTTATCCCCCAATACCTTCACCTGACCTATAGATTTTTCGGGTGTACTATGATTGTAATATGAAAATGTAGCATTCTGGAAAAGACTGAATGTTCCACTTGTGGCAGAATAATGCGATACCTTTAAAAATAGGCCTATATTCATATGATTTTGAATTAGTGAATTACTTCGATCTTATTACTCATACTAAACACAATACATTCTAATACTAATGTGTTATCTTATTACTCATACTCAACACAATACATTCTAATACTAATGTGTTATCTTATTACTCATACTAAACACAATACATTATAATACTAATGTGTTATCTTATTACTCATACTAAACACAATACATTCTAATACTAATGTGTTATCTTATTACTCATACTCAACACAATACATTATAATACTAATGTGTTATCTTATTACTCATACTAAACACAATACATTCTAATACTAATGTGTTATCTTATTACTCATACTAAACACAATACATTCGAATACTAATGTGTTATCTTATTACTCATACTAAACACAATACATTCTAATACTAATGTGTTATCTTATTACTCATACTCAACACAATACATTATAATACTAATGTGTTATCTTTTTAACTATTTGTTTAGAATATATGTTTATGAAACCACGGTTAATAATAATCCTTGATATGTCAGGTCAGGTAAAGGTATTGAGGGATAAGCCTCAAATGAATAATAACAATATAAGTAGATAACTACTCTTTAAATACAGACAAACAGTAAGCAGAGATTATACGAGAAACGTAAAGTTAAAAATACTTTATTTTTATTTATATCTAATTTAAGAATAGTCACAATAATTTACCTTGATAAAACTAAATTATGCAACAATACCTTGCATCATTATTAAGATATGATACATTTACTCACATATAAAACTATTTTGTATGTTTTAATACTTAATACTACTACTACTAATAATTATAATAATAATATTAATAATAATAATAATAATAATTTCATGACACTGAGATAGGGTGGGTGTTAAAGGGATCTGCTGTGTTTGGGCCAGTCGGCTCTCTACAGTCTCCCGTTTTCTTATGTTCTAATATTATGAGACGGTCCTTTGAGGGGAGTCTGGCGAAACAGCCGCAAAGTAAATTTAAAATAATAAGAAAATTTAGGCTAGTAGGCTACAGTATAACTAAATATTAATAACAAGCAAAGGTAATGATATTTTGAAACGGAATCTCTCACCTCTAATTCAATAAAAATAAGAAAAAATTACATTGGAAACAAATAATGTTTACTTATTAGACTACGATGCAATTCATCAACGGTTTTCATCATTGTAAAGTTTTTAAAGTAGTGTTACCATCCAATTGTATATGTTAAATTATTTATCTATATTTCAAAGATAATCCTCGAAATAGAGTTATTATATATTATGTTCATGTTAAATGTAACGTATTTGTAATATGTATCTAATTATCGATGAAATCAAATCTGATGGTAATAGGTTTTTGAAAGAGAAAAAAAGTAACCGAACAAATAATATGAATAATTACATATAAGAACATAAGAAAACGGGGGTCTGCAGAGAGCCGATTGGCCCACACAAGGCATATCCCTTTCAAACCCAACCCATCTCGTCCATATGCCTATTTAATACAAGAATTGCTCACAAGGTGATACAAGCATAACACTTTCCACAATAGTTCACAAAGACCTATTTTACAATTTCAGGGCAGGAGCCACCGAGATTTCAGTGTTGCATAGCAACGGTTGCTAGGCAAATCATTTTCCTTAGCAACCGGCAGCAACAATGCAGTTTCTGGAAAACTGTGAGGTGCTATGGTTTTTTCTCAACTCCTTGTTCTAAAAAACATGTAGCATTGCATTTGGAGATCATATACAAGAATTATGTGGCATAAAATCCAATTTAGGGCAAGTCAGGCTATAAAAATGCCACTCCTAAAGCTTCAGACACTGATGTCACAGTCACTTTTGCATTTGCAGTAGGCTGTGCATTTTAGATGCGCATCAACACATTTGCAGTCTGTGCATCCTCCTCGGCAAGAACACTTCAGTAGTTCTGGGCAGGTTGCACTGGCTTCGGGCAAGTTAGACCACAGAGGCCTCCACTTTTCTGGGCAAGTCCATCCCCACTCACTTGGAGAGGGCAACTGTCGTTCTGGCACCGTGGTGCAGCCCCAGTGGTGCCCACCTTGTAGTACTGCCCTCTTCATGTGTTGCTGTAGAGCAGCCTTGGTTGGAGGTAGACATGATATCTGATGTCCTTTGTGGATGAACAGATTCTTTCTGACTTCATTGATGGAACGAGAAGTTGCTGTCCTGTCATAGAGTCGAATGGTGAAGTACTCCAGAGAAGCCTCAGTCGCTTCACCAATTTGTTCAGGTGCATTGTGCAGCTCATAGAATGTCGCAGTAAATTCATCATGTGCCTCCCACACTTTCCATGCAGTCTTCTTTCCCACCTGGACCAGATGGGACACGGTATCACAACCTGTATAAGCATGGAACACAGGCAGTGCCAAGGATCTTTCTGTGCCAAGTGAAGCACATATTTCATGAGCTGGGATGTACCTAAAGTCCTTTCCACAACCAAAGGCAATCCAGAGTTCTATCTGCTGTCTCTGAGCCAGCTGCTGTACGACTGCCACTGCCAATACTACCACGTCAGTGTCCACAGTTCGAACAAGGATCTTGTGGAAGCCCTGCATAACAGCATCACTAACATGCACCATGATCCTCGAGTCTGCCTCCTCATGGTTGCAGGGAGCAATGTTGCTGGTGTCTCGTGTAGGTAAGCATAGCACATTGGCACCATCAGTAACAATGAGAGTCTGGTCTCCTGATGCATTTTCCAGCAGTTCCTTGTTCAGGAATGTAAACAGGTCTGTCTTGTTGTTGGCCAAGCGAAGGAACTGCTGCCAGTTCTTTGGTGTTGGGCTAGACGCCCCAACTCGTCTGCGCTGAATAGGACCAGTGACACGTTGTTCTCTTGTCTGTGACTTGAGGCTGTTATCGAAGTACTGGTCCCAGACAACATCCACTCTCAGAGCCTGACTTTGAGCATTGTTTATGTATGGAAGAAAGACCTTGGCAGCATAGTCTCCAAATGTCTTGCAGCCCTCAGGTCTAAGAAAGTGAACAAGTGCCGCACCATCCATGATTCGCACTTCAGTCTCTGGTGTCACATCATTTGATGACCCTACTTTCTTTTCAAGACATTCTATGAGATCAGACTTCTTCCCTGGACGTAGCTGCCCATAGGCAGACAGAGATGGAGGAAATGGGAGGTTTTCATGATTGAAGAAATTGTTCAAGTCACCTTTCCTTGTCTGACATGCAACATACAGACTTGCAAACAGCGAAGATTCACTTTTGAGGAGACTGACTTTGTCCCCTGATTTGTTTGATCGTTTGCCTTGGACATTGAACAGTACCACCTTGTTCCTGGTAATTGTTGCTGTGATTGGCTTAGTATTTGTTCTGAGCCGCTCTTCCACAAATGTTGCATACTGCTCCTGACCCTTTGATGCGAGAGTGGTTAGACACTCGACTGACTGCTCATCCATGATGTCCTTTGTATGGAGTCTGAGAAGGTCCTGCCCTTCCTCCTCAAATAGGCTCCCCATGTCCTCCATTACACTAACTACCGCCTGAACCTGTCCAGCAAACAACTTCTGGGTTGACCGGGTTTGTTCATGATGGTTTCTTTGCCCAGAACTTTGTTGTTTCCCTACCATGGTCGCTTCAAACTCAGAAATTACTCTGACAAGTTCTGGTCCTGCCACTGCCCATCTCAAGAGGGAGTTTGCATCCTGGGTAAGCCCGATGATTCCGCCTTCATCCTTCATTACTCCATTGTTTTGTTCATGGCAGTGATCGACAGCAATGAGGGAGAATTTTCTCTGGGATTTTGCCACAACAAACTTGCCTTGCTGAAATTCTTTGGCAACATCTGGATGAGTGTGAGATAGACTGCTCATGTCACGCACATGTACGGACATCCAACGTGCGTAGTGGGTGTGGTTGAGACTGAAGAACCAAGGTGTCAATTTCTTCAATGTATCCACATACAAATCAAAGTCACCAGTACGTAGTGATCACACAAATGTGAACAAGAGAAGTTCCAGCTCTAGACTCGTATGCCAGTACATGAACTGAGGACTTTCAGCTTTTCGCCGTTCACACCATGTGCTGAAAGTGTCTGTGGATTCTTCGGAATTGTTTGCAACATATCCATCATAAGCCTTCTTGAGAAGGATGTACAATGCACATGCAGTGACTTGGTGAGCATGACGGGTTCGAGTCACATGTGATGCCTTCAGGAAGGACTCAGCAATGCCTGGTGTGGCAACATCAGCTTCCTGGAGAACTTCCACCCAACCACTTCCATCAAGCCAATGACCCAAAGCTTTCAAGCCTGTCATTTCAGTGTGTAGACCCCCCATAAGCACATACAAACTTGTCCTCACCATACAGTTCGGTATTGCAGCTTCTTCAGTGTAGCATACAGAGGTTGGTCCCCACTAATCACTGGAGTCTGGCCAGGGTTGAGGTGATGAACTGCTGACTTCACCACTTCCATGCAATGCCGAAGCATAGATGGTGAGCTGGCTTCCTCAACAAAGAGAGGCATCATGGCATTCACAGATGGCAGAATGTCTGGGTCTGGCACTCTGCTGGCATGGTATGCTGCCCAAGACAAAGTCGCCTCTGCTGATATGTCATCTGCATGATGTTTCTCAACATGACTCAGCCAGTCATATTCCTTGTCCATGTCCTTGGTCAAAGGGGTTGTTGGAAGAAGCCAGGTCTGCAGGGATGGGTGGGACAAAGACGTCATTTTTTGGCAACCGTGTTGGTTTCAGTTCAGTGTACGAAAGGGGCAAGTCGCTCATTTTCCTCAACCCCCTCTCTTGAGTTATTGAATTAGTGAATCCTTGGCCATTGTCTTCATCTTCACAGACATCTCGCGGAGTGAGATTCTGGAACAAGGACAAGCTGGTGCCATGGAATGAACTTGTAGATGTCGCAGAGCTAGGGTTGTGGTCGATGTTGTCTGCAGCACTGGTGATGACAGACTGTGCCAATCTGATGGTAATAGTCACAGACGTTATTACCCAATGATGTGATCAAGTCCATTGTGCGGTTGTATGATGCCGACATACCAAGAGTATATAGACTCTCAATCAACTTTCTATCTCTGGTTAGTGCATGAGCCTTAAGACCTACATAGACGGGTAGTGGCGTTTCACGATCTTTGCTGTGATATACTTGTGGATTTCTCACAGAATCCCTGCGTCTCTTGATGCTGTTGTACACCAACAGCTGAGCAATGGATAGTATTGGTTGGCTGATAGTTGTGTTGGATGTTTGATCTGTGATGTTTGAACCATTGATAAGCATGCTGACCAGTGACAAAAGGGACCGTGGAACAGACTCCACTTGGCTGTTATGGCCAAACGATCCAGAGAATGTTATTTTGTGTGCGAAGATGTCCTGTCGGATCATTTCAGCAATTTGGGTCATCATGACACTCTGCTCGTCTCGATCAGTCTGGTATCCTTCTCGGAGAATAGAGCCAACATCTTCTTCACAAGCCATGAACACATCTCGTCCTTCTTTGTAAGCTTTCATCCTTGGGAGATGCATGAGAATGCGGTCTTTCAGATGCTTACTGTTTACTCGTGCAGTAACATCCACTCCAAGTTGATTTAGCCTGTCAGTGTAGAGCTTCACAAGATCTGCAAGTCTGAACACCTTCACATCCTCATCTTGCCTCTTCTCCTCAATGTAGGAAATCAGCTGAGCCAAAGCAATTCCTTTACATGTCTGGTCATCTGAGGCATCCTGATCCTGTGATACCTTTGCACGTGCTCTATTGTACAGGTTTGTAAGGCAGTTTGCATGATACTTTGCCTCCTGGGCAATAAGGTCTCCTGCACTTAATTTTGGAAGAAGATTTTCATCTTGCAGATCATGTGCGCATTTCCTCACACGAAAATCTAGTTGAAATGTACAGACTTCGCGGAGGTTCTCCTTTGTTTGCTGCTGGGAACAAAAGAAGCATTTGGGACAATTGCTGCCAACTGTTCCACTTGAGGCAGTATCACCACCACTGCTAGTGCTACGTGTGAAAATTCGTTTTGAAGCAGTCCCATCTTCCTCAGACTTGTGCTTTCGTTTTACGCATTCCAGTTTGGTATGTGAAAACTTCTGATAACAAGATTTGTGCCACTTTGCATTCTGTTCTTTCAATGTTAATTGAATACCATTCCCATGGTCAAGTCATGCCAGATTGATTTTGATTGGCATTGAGTCAAGGTTACTAAACTGTGTGATGTTGTCTACTATGGTTTCATAGCCTCTGTCAGTTGGTGATATGAGAGACTCTTTGGTGTCCAGTTGACAAAAAACACAGATAGTCCAATCAGTTGCTTGAACAGATGAAGATGAGGCACTGGCCATTTCTGTGAATATTCAGTACGTCTTGACTATCACTGTGCGCAGATCAAATATATCAAACTTGCTGAAACTGGAAACAAAATATGATTAAGGCCGAGGGTTTATCCTTTTACCACCTTTATCAAATACATCTGTTGCACACATTCCTTTATGGGATACAACTAGGTTCAGTTTCCCTACACCTAGCCCGATCGTTCATCCAGTGCCATTTAAGTCCCGTGCGATCTGTACACCTTCCGGGTAATTCTTAAGCCCCGTTACCCTTGGCTCGGCTCTCCCGCGCTGGCACATCCTGTCAATTCAGGCGCGGCTATCTAACTACATCTACCAACTACAAACTACAGTTTAGTAGCTAGTGGATTTGGGGCTGTTAGATAGCATTTGGGACACTGATTTAGATATACTAGTACTTATTAAAGTACTAGTATATCTAGATCAGCTGGCACTGAACCCCATGCTGAGTTACACAGCAGTGATGTCACCAGTGTGCCCTGGTTGTGTGCTGACATTCACTCTATTATATAGATATATATGCTTTTATACATCTTTTGAACCATTTTAGGAGTGAATATAGGAAAATAAATAAAAGTACAAAGTCATAACACTTCATAGTAGTTCAGAAACTGCATCGTTGCTGCCGGTTGCTAAGGAAAATGCTTTGCCTAGCAACCGTTGCTATGCAATACAGAAATCTCGGTGGCTCCTGCTCTGAAATTGTAAAGTAGGTCCTTGTGAACATTTCCGGGAAGTTTCATGCTTGTATCACCTTGTGAGCAAGTCTTGCACCCATTTCCTTGACTATTACACACACACACACACACACACACACACACGCACACACACATACATATATATATAGGCCTATATACACATATATATATATATATATATATATATATATATATATACGGTATATATATATATTAGTATTGTCAATAACTGCTTACTATTTTACAATAGAACATACTCATACATAATTTACACTTAAAGAATTTGATTGTGATTGGGCTTTAAGTTATCTGTTCTGGCTATCTAATTCTATCCTTTTGAATATTTAATAAACTTTATTTGCATTTTATAAAAACAAACATAGACTATAACATTATCTATCTTTTTGATATAAACAAACATAGACTATAACATTATCTATCTCTTTTATATAAACAAACATAGACTATAACATTATCTATCTCTTTTATATAAACAAACATAGACTATAACATTATCTATCTCTTTTATATAAACAAACATAGACTATAACATTATCTATCTCTTTTATATAAACAAACATAGACTATAACATTATCTATCTCTTTTATATAAACAAACATAGACTATAACATTATCTATCTCTTTTATATAAACAAACATAGACTATAACATTATCTATCTCTTTTATATAAACAAACATAGACTATAACATTATCTATCTCATTTATATAAACAAACATAGACTATAACATTATCTATCTCTTTTTCTCAAGCTGAGTCAAGGAGAAATATACCCACTCACTTACGACATAGGCCTACAGTAATATAGAAATTTACATAATTTATCAACCAAGTTAAGTTAGCCCGAATTTCATAAGCAAAAAATATAGCTATTTCTTAAAGGTAATCGGTTAAGTAAATCAATTAATTTGAATTTTCATTTACACTACCGGTATCTAATTGTAAAATTTAAAATAGGCTACTGTTTATTTTGAACTTAAATGAACCTGTTATCATTATATGTTTTCAAATAATATTATTTGTAATATATCTTACACGAAAGTCGAAACTTTTGCAATTATTGATTTACAATCAACACCCCCAGTACATACTTACTCATAGTAGACCTAATCTGCTCGTAGATATTAATTTTGTATATCTTAAAACTAGAGTCTGTCTCTTGAGAGAGAGAGAGAGAGAGAGAGAGAGAGAGAGAGAGTAAATTGCTCCGAAATATATCTATATGAATTTATTATTTATTGTAGGCCTATTTGTTGTAAATCAAAGATATGTATAGCTATAGATATGCAGAAAGAAAGTATGAATATTAGGACCAAGATCTAGATATCTTGGTATAGATACTATATAAGTACACTATAATTACAGTATATTTACTTTTAACCTAACTTAACTCAATCTTTCTTCTATTCAATAGCTGAGCTCTGGAACTCTCTCACAGAATCAGTCTTTCCCTCTTCATAATTATGACTTCAATTGCTTCAAACTCTGTGTCCAGGCATTTTGGCTCGAACGTTCCTTGATTTTGGCCATGTCTCTCTTTCAACTCTGGGGGAGGCACTCGCCACAGGCAGTTCTGCCTTTTGTCTCCCCCACTCACATGGGCGAAAATACCAATATTTGGGCGAAGGAACTTCCTCGTTTGGGCGAACGAACTTCATTGATTGGGCGAATGGACCTTCTCGTTTGGGCGAACGGACTGCAAAGTGTGGGCGGATGAACTTTGGGCGAAAAGACTCGTGAGCGAAATGACTGTAAACCCTTGAAACCATTTGAGCAGGTTATGTCGCCGTTCTTTAGCTTTAATACCTCATCTCTATCGCCCTTATTTATACCTATTATCCATTTAAATACTTCTATCATGTATCCCCTACATCTTCGTCTCTCTCTCTGTTTCTCTCTCTCTATATAATAATAATAATAATAATAATAATAATTAAAGTTGCAAGCAACGTTGTGCGGGGTTCGAGCGGGGTTGCACGCAGGGTATTGTGTTGGATACAAGGGCTGTGCCACATAATATCAAAATATCATGTATCTCATCGGGCATGGAGAAAGTACAGAAGGAATATAGTGTAGCCATTTTGGCTATGGCCACTTAGACCATTAAGGAGTGTGACCATTTTGGTTAAAGCTATTAATCCTGTACGAATTGTTGTTGTTGTTGTTGTTGTTCCCTAAGCTGCCTGGCCGAACAGCCCCGAGTCCCTGAGGAAGGCCATGGCCACGATCGGGCTTTCCCACAGAGCTCTCATTGAGTGTAGATTGTGTTGTTGGCGTAAGTGGTTGTGTGAAATGCAGTCTTCTATTATGTGTTTAATGGTATGGGGTGCTGTGTTACATCCCGGGCAGGCATCGACAACGGAGTCATCCAGTCTCTTCTGATAGCTCAGGAGAGCTGGATGGTGTCCGCATCTCAGCCTGGCCAGGTGGACTCTGTCCTCGCGAGGAAGGGAGGATTCGGAAGGATGGATTTCGGGAGGTCGTGCTTGCAGCTGCGTGTTGTCTGTGAGTGAGTGGATGGATCGGCGAGAGATATGAGTATGGATGTGCTTCTGGAAGGTGGTTCGGGGTGGGAGAGAGGACAGTAATTGTGTGTGATACCGTGTGCTGGGTGTTGTTTTGATATTTCTTGGTGTCTGTGGGAGTGTTGCCATGTAGTTTAGTGGGTGGTCTTGGTTCGTGGAGGCTACTGCCAGGAATTGAGTGCCTCTCTTGATCACTGATCTTATGTATTGTTTATATACTGTGGTGGTAGTTTCTTTGTTGTGTCCAAATTTTGTGTCAGCAAGTGACCTGAGGGCGTTAAGTCTGGGTGTCATTTCTTTTTAATGTTTGTGGTGTGCTGTTTGAATGTCATATGAGTATCATATGTTACTCCTAGGATTTTGGGTGTGTGTGTATGTGTTAGGGGTGTTGTTTATGGTGAGTTGAGGGATGTATTTGTGTTCTCCTGTCCAGCTTGTGAGCAGGGTTGCGGTGGATTTGGCTGGGGGTAGATTAAGTCTGTTTGTAGTGCACCAGCCATGTAGTGTGTTGAGATAGGGTTGAAGGAGATCTGTTGCTCTTTTTGGGTCATGGTGTGTGCATGTGAGTGTTATGTCATCTGCATAGGAGGCTAAGTTTATTTGGGGCGTATTGGGTGTAGTTATATCGTGCATGTACAGATTGAAGAGTGCGGGCGATAGGACGGATCCTTGTGGGACTCCGTTTGGAAAGTTTCTGATTTTAGATGACTGACCGGCAAAAGATATGTGTGCACATCTGCCTGCTAGGAAGTTGGCCAGCCACCTTTTTGTGTTGTGCATGTTTGTGTTGTAGATTTTGTTTGTTAGGTTGTGGCGGGGGATGGCATCGAAGGCTTTACTAATGTCGAGTGTGGCTAATAGTGATCTGTGTGGTGGTCTAGCTGAGTTGATGCCGTCAAAAGCTCTTTGTGTAAGGTCTGTGAGAAGAGTGTTTGTGGAGTGCAGTGGCCTAAAGCCATGTTGTGTTGGAGCTAGGGGTAGGTCGGGTGTAATTAGTTGTAACACTAGGCGTTCCATGACTTTGGAGGGGGAGCAAAGGAGTGTGATGGGGCGGTGCGAGGAGGGTAGCGTGGGGTCTTTGTTGGGTTTGGGGAATGTGGTGATGAGACCATGCTTCCAAATGTCTGGTATTGTGTTGTGTGAATAACTGTAGTTTGATATGTTAGTGAGTGCTTGTATGCCTTGTGGTCCCAGGTGTCTGAGGTGTATGTTGCTTATGTTGTCTAGGCCACAAGCGGGTGAGTGCTTGAGATTGTTGATGATATGCTTTGTCTGGTGATTGGTGAAGGGTGTATAGTCAGGGTCTGTGGGGAATTGTCTCTTACGTCGGATGACAGGTCGGTCGTCTTTGTGAGGGTTTAGGTGACTGACATGTGAGAAGTGATTGATGAGAGTGTTTGCTTGTTGTTTACATGAAGGAGTAGAGTCTGTTGTTGTGATTGCAGCATGTGATTGTGTTGTGTTGCTGTTGGAAAGTGTGATGCTGTTTAGTGTTTTGTAGAGTTTTTGGGGTTTGTTTTGTGATCAAGTGTTTGTAGGAAGTTATTCCAATTTAGTTTTTGTTGTTCTTGTATTTTGTTGTTAGTTTGGGTGTTGAGTGCTTGGATTTGTTGTGTGATGTCTTGTGTGTGGGGTGCTGGGGAGTGTTTCAGTATGTTGCGTTGTCTGATGAGGTTTTGAATTTCTGGTGTGAAGTTGGGGTTGTGTCTTTTTCTGTTACCTCTTGGAATGTGTTTCTTGTCAGTGTTTTGGATAGTTTTATTGAGTATGTGTACAGCATTGTTGATGTTAGTGATGGGTGTACTGTTTAGAGTTGTGAAGTGTTGTTCTGTCTCATTTGTGAATGCTTCCCAGTTAGGTCTTTTATAATTGGTGTATGTGTGTTTGTGGTTAGCTGGGGTGAGTCTGGTTTTGGTGGTGATAATGATCGGGAGGTGGTCAGAGCCTAAGGTTCTGACCACCCTCCAGGATGTTGTGGGGGCGAGTTCTGGGGAGCAAAAGGTGATGTCTGGAGATGATGGGTTATAGAGGGCTTGGTGAGGAATATGGGTATGTTGATGGATGTCGTTAACCCTTATTTAGCGGGTGGTAAGGTATTTTACACTGTACCGCTCAGCGGGCATAATCCCGAAATATTCGCTCAATTTCACTCGCCCTAGCGCCGTTACTATGGTTCCAATGCGAACGAAACTATCATTTTTGGAAAGAGCAACTCTTCGTCTCCCCATATAAGTCTATGAATGGATGTTATGAATGAGTGTGGAGGGTGGAAAGAGGTGAGGAAGAGGAGGTACTTTTTGGTCTATTTCCCTGGCGCGTTCGGTTGCGTTCGCTTTGGCCTGACTTCGGCCTCTCGTGCGTCTACTATTCCTTCGGTAATCGGTCTTATTTTTCTCTTATTTCTCCTTATTTCTGTATTCTCTCTCTCTCACTCCTGTCTGTCTGTCTGTCTCTCTCTCTCTGGCTCGCTCGCTTTCCCTCTCTCGCGCGCTCTGTCTCTCTCTCTCTTCCTCATCCGTATATGTAATTCTCATTTTATTTTCTCTAATCTCTCTCACTCCTCCTGTCTGTCATTCTGTCTCTCTGGCTCGCTCGCTTTCCCTCTCTTGTGATCCCTTTCTCTCTTCCTCATCCGTATAATTATGTATTTCTCATTATTATTTTCTCTAACTAATCCCTCTATTTCATTTATTTGCATGTAATATTTCTGTATTATTATATCTTTTTCATTCTTTCTTCAGTTCAGTTTCTGTATTCTCTCTATACGGTGGGAATGGTATTTCGTATGAGGGATGTGCAGCACAAATATTCAATCTTTCGTTGTTTGGTTGTTTGTATTACCGTAAGAAATTTACTGAACGCCTGCAAATAATACGCTATAAAATGCTTGCAATCAAACTCTCAAGCAATTTCAAGGTCACATGCAATTATAAATGTAGGCTATAGGTAGACCCAGAGAGGAAGAGACAAGAGAGAGAGAGAGTGTCGTGATAATATAACAATGTTACATATGTATCATATATATATGAAAAAATAATATATACGGTAGGCCTACATCTGTTCCCCACAATCATATAATGCCAAGCACAAATATTCAATCTTTCATTGTTTGTATTACCGTAAGAAATGTACTGAACGCCTGCAAATAATACGCTACAAAATGCTTGCAATCTCTCTATTTTCTCTAATCTCTCTCACTCCTGTATCTCTCTCTCTCTCTCTCTCTCTCTCTCTCTGGCTCGCTCGCTTCCCCTCTTCCTCATCCGTATTATGTATTTCTCATTATTATTTTCTCTAACTAATCCCTCTATTTCATTTATTTGCTTGTAATATTTCTGTATTATTATATCTTTTTCACTCTGTCTTCAGTTAAATTTCTGCATTCTCTCTCTCTCTGTTTCGCTTGCTTTGCAGGAATTTTGTTTTTGTTTTATATATAATATATACTAATTTACTTATCATTACTTACTATATCGTATAAACAATAGTAGGTAGCCAACTTACCATAATACCGATACACCAAACCGATCCGCATGCGGTTTTGTTTATCACCTGTTTACTAAAGTGCCACCATTATCGATTTTCTTGGAGCCGACTCGAGCGGGAGGGTTACTAATTGAAGTTAAATCCGCTAGCATATATTGTTAGATGTAAGACATGATAAATACCACTAGAAATATGAATTGGCAAAATCCATATAATATCACTTCGAAATTGTTCTGAAATTTCAAAACAAAACCGCTAGTGTAAGTCATTGCTGCTAGATCAAAGTAAAGGTCTCTAGATCTAGCGGAAGTCGCTATACGTATTGGCAGTACTGCACACTCATTCATTTCATTCATTCATTCATTCATTTTCTATTGAGCTCGTCCTGGAATCTTTACGACTCTGAATCTTACGATTGCCGACGGTGATACGTTGTTGACATTGTTGTTGATGTTCCAGTGGAGGGATGAACAAAATATTGTCCTTGTCCAATAATAGCTATTTCATAGTCCCACAGGACTTATTTTGATATATTTATCAAATTTATTGAATGCCTGAAAATAATACGCTATAAAATGCTTGCAATCAAACTTTCAAGCAATTACAAGGTCATATGCAATTATAAAAAGGTATATTGTAGACCACAATCTTCGCCAAGCTTCGTTGTTGCTTGTATTATCGTGAGAAATGTACCATACACCCTGGTTATCGTGAGAAATTTACCGAACGCCTGCAAATAATACGCTATAAAATGCTTGCAATCAAACTCTCAAGCAATTTCAATGTCAAATGCAGTATAGGTAGACCCAGAGAGGAAGAGAATGACAGAGAGAGAGAGGGGAAGTCAAAAACATCTGCTAGGTGTGATTTCCCCTGAGAGGGAAGAGATTAGTTAGGGGCGTGCCCTGGCCTACATCAGACAAAGAGAGTACAAAGGAGTACAAACAAAGAGAGTGAGACAGAGAGAGAGAGAGAGAGAGAGTCGTGATAATATAAAAATGTTACACATGTATCATATATATGAAAACATAATATATACGGTAGGCCTACATCTGTTCCCCACAATCATATAATGCCAAGCACAAATATTCAATCTTTCGTTGTTTGTATTACCGTAAGAAATTTACCGAACGGCCTACAAATAATACGCTATAAAATGCAAAGGAAATTTCTTGTAGAGTGCAATTTTGAGGACGTAATGTGCTCTGAGAGAGAGCGGAGCGGTGATTAGGAGCATAAATTACCTCAAGACCGCTCGCCACACAGGGAATTATATAAGGAAATTACCGTATTTTAGGGTTTTTTTCACTCGTGTTTTACGATCGTTGAAAGACAACCAGTGATCGTAAAAGGATGGTTCGGGTGTCATTGGAAAGCTCAATTTACGCACTTTCAGGATACATACTTGTATTACGCTCTGGGTCTTGTTTATGCATGAAAAAGAGCACGGAACAACCCCATTTAGGGTAAAAAAAAAAACCGCTGGGCGGCACAGTGAAATATACTCCACCAGCCGCTCGTAAGGTGATAAAATGCTTGCAATCACATTTTCAAGCAATTATAAAATATAAATTGTACTTACCAACACCCACACCAGTATGTTCTTCGTCAGGAACGTCTCCAATTTGCTCAAGGGTCTGTCCAATATCAACCACAACATCCACCCCACGCAAATTATGCTTGGGGTGAAAGCCTATGATCGGGTTATTTTCGTCTTCCGAGTCATCCACACTACCAAAACTCTCACCCAGACCTTCGACGGTTTCATCCAACAGCTTATTAGAAAGTTCTGAAGAGTTCAGCATGATATCTAGTTCCTGGGTGGTAAGCCGGGCGTGGTTAGTAGGGTGGCGCGACGCACTAGGGATGGCGGCCACCGAATCGAACACGGGCAAATCTTGACCTTCCATTATGGCTGCTTGAGGGTCACTTAGTCACGGTCACGCAGTGGGGATGTGTGGGTGGGCCCTTGTAGTACACCGCCTGACCACCAAGTTTCGCTTTCCACCTAAATTAGGGCGGGAATACGCCCACGGACTTAAGTCCGACCCCGCCATTTAGTCCAATTTTCTCGTATCGGACTTAAGTCCGACCCCGCTAAATAAGGGTTAAGGATGATGAGGTTAACAGTTTGGTTTTGTAGTACCAGCCCTCTGTCTGTGTCGGGGTTGTCGACAAACCAGGCCGACGTCTTGGCGTTGAAGTCACCACCCAGGATGATGTGTGGGGTGTTTGTGATGTGTTGTAAGTGTGGTCTGTATTCATTTGGTACTGTAGGGGATGTATGTGTTTATGATGGTTATGTTGGAGTTGTTGCCAGTGCGTATTTTAATTGATTGTATTTCTGTTGTGTTATCATTTGGGGGGAGGAGGGATTTGGTTTGTACACTGGTAACTATGTATGATATTTCTTTGTGTACCACGGTGATGAGTCCACCACCTCTGCCGACAGCCTGGTCTTGTCTGATGGTGGTGAAATCATGAAATGTGGGTGTTTTTTGTGTTGTGCGGAGTTTTGTTTCTTGTAAGATGGCAATGTGTATGTTGTGTTGTTTGATGAAGTGTGAGAGTTTCTTTGTGTTGATGCCATCTATGTTCAATTGGAGAATGTTAATGTTATGTGCACGATGTATGTTGGGTGCTGCTGCACGAGGATGGGGTGGGGGTGAGGGAGGGGGTGGGGGTGAGGAGGGGCTGGGGGTTGGGATGGGTGAGGTGGGGGTGGGGATTGGGGAGCAGATGGGGGTTGGAATGGATTAGGATGGGGTGTGGTATGTTGAGTTGAGGATGTGGATGGTATGGGAAGGTTAGGTGGGTTAGGGAGGAGAGGTGGACAGGTTTTAGGGGGGGGAGTGGATGATATGGGAAGGCTAGGTGGGTTGGGGAGGAGAGGTGGACGGGTTTTAGGCGAGGGATTTGACTGGGAGAGGGAGGGGCATGAGGAACAGGTCCAGGTGTTCGTGTGGTGTTTCTTGGAGGCAAGTGTTGTGCAGGTGAAGTGGGTCCAGTTCCTGCATGAATTGCCGAGAACTAAACCATTAGTGTGGCGACTCGAAGCGATGGGTTTTGAGCAAGTTGGACATATGTATGTGTAGGTGGGTCCTGGGTTGCTCTCAATGTCTCCGGTTAGAAGAAGTCTTCGAGAAATGACAGCCGGAGAGTCATTTCTCGGTGTAGGAAAAACTGTGTGATGTGTGTGTGTGTGTGTGGTGTGAGAGGTGTGGAAATGCCCGGCGCGACCGAAGCCGCTCCAAGGACTCCTGTACGAGTAGGCATAATTGCCCAAAATTGCCTTCATTCCCTGCTCATTTTCATGCATAAGCAAAAGCCAGAGCGTAATACAATTATGTATTCGTGAAAGTACGGTAATAGCTTTCAAATTACTCCTGAATCATCCCTGTACGACGTCTGGTTTTCTTGTAAGGATCTTGCAAACGAAGGGCAAAATTGCTAAAAATTACCAAATCCGATAGGCCTAGGCGAAATCGCTAATAATTACCAATTATTTTCTGTTTTCGCTATGTGTGACGCTGCACATAAGTGAACTCTCTCTCACACAAACCTCAGTGTCGTGGCGGGGCCTGTAGGCTCCGGCTGACGTCCATCCGTGCTGCTTGCAAAAGATGGCCTGGCTCACAGGCTACAAAATAGCCGGAAAATCGTCTCCGTCATATGAGGGGCCCCGCGGGAATTGGGTTAAGAAGTGTGGTTGTTTTGATTATTTGATAGGGTCACCATAAGGGTAATGGTGTGGCATTTGTTCTGTACAGAAGCTTGGCCTTTTTGGTTGGGGCTTCTTAGGAATGTGACCTTTTTCGTTAGCCATGGAGAAACTGCAGAGGTACAAATTATTATAAGCAACCTCATGTTAAAAATATTGTATTGATTGTATGCGTGTATGCCCCGACAGAGGATATACTTGAAAGAAAGAAAGAGGAGTTCTGGATGAATGTGGAGGCGTGCCTGGAGAAGTTTGACAAGAACGAAAGAATATTTCTGATTGGGGATATGAATGGTAAGGTGGGTGATAGGAAAGTTGAGGGAGTGGTGGGAGGGTGGGGGGTACCATCAGAGGTGAATGGGAATGGTAGTGCACTTGTGGACGTATGTGTGGGGAGGAGGCTGTGGATAGCCAACACCTTCTTCCGACACAGAATGATCCACAGGTACACGTGGAAACGGATGTTGACGATGAAGGATAAGACAGTGGTGGAACGAAAGTCATTGATTGATTATGTATGTGTGGATGAACGAATGAAGAAATCTGTGATGGATGCTAGGGTGTATAGGGGTATTGGAGGGGGTCTGTCTGATCATTATGTAGTGGTAGCTAAGGTTAGGATACAAAAGAAGTGGGTGAGGAGAGCTGGAGGGAGGCGAGAGGAGGGTGGAATGGTGAGGAGGATGGAGAGGTTGCAGGAGGAGGAAGTCAGGGAGGAGTACAGGAGAGCAGTGGAAAGACGACTAGGTGGGTTCGACCTGGAAGTTATGGAGGAAGTGGAGGAGATGAGCAAGGTGTTTAACCCTTGCTTAGCGGGTGCTCTGTGGCCGTTTTGGGCCTTTCCGGGCCGTTCTTAAGGATGAGATCTGTGCAGCATGTGAGGAGGTGTGTGGAGTGAGGAGAAGAGGGAGGGGAGTGAAAGGTACAGCATGGTGGACAGAAGAGGTAAGAATAGCTGTGGAAGAAAAGAAGAAAGCATATAGAGAGTGGTTGGGTAGTAGAGGGAATGAAGATTCCGAGAGACAGAAAACAGCACCTGAGTGTAAAATGGAGGGAGAGTAAGAAACTGTTCTGGGAAGAAGTCAAGAAAGTTAGGGAAGGTAGCAAGGGCAACAGTAAGGGTGTGAAAGATAAGAAAGGGAGAATGCTAGCCGAGAAGCAAGAGAGAGTCGAAAGATGGAGGGAGTACTTCAGTGAGTTGCTAAATGTAAGGAATGAAGAGCCAGCAAACATAGCTGGATATGGTATGGGAGGGAGAAGAAGAGAAGTAGTGGAGGAGGAGGTGGGGATCAGGAGGTCAGAAGTGTGGGAAGCCATGAAAAGAGTGAAGTTGGGGAAAGCACCAGGAACAGATGGAGTGTGTGGGGAAATGTTGAGGTATGGTGGTGAGATAGTGATAGAATGGGTATGGAAAATGTGCAAACTAGCATGGGAGAAGGGGAGTGCACCCGATGACTGGAAGACTGGCATAATAGTCCCCCTATATAAGGGCAAAGGGGAAAGAGGAGTGTGTGGTAACCACCGAGAAATATGTCTTCTAAGCGTAGTAGGGAAGGTATACAGTAGGGTACCGGTAGTGATTGAGAGAGTGAGAGTGAGAACGGAGAAATGGATAGGCGACGAGCAGGGAGGTTTTTAGGAAGGGAAGAGGATGTGTAGATCAGATTTTTACCCTGAATTGTGTTGTGGAGAAGTATCTGGAGAAGAAACAAAAGGTGTATGTTGCCTTTATGGACTTGGAGAAGGCCTATGACAGAGTGGATAGAGAAGGTTTGTGGAAAGTACTTAGAATATACGGAGTAGAGGGCAAGTTGCTGAAAGCAGTGAAGACCATGTATGAGGGTGTAAAGGCGGCAGTACGTGTGGAGAGTGAGCAGAGCGAGTTCTTTGACCTGAATGTTAGTTTGAAACAGGGGTGTGTGATGTCCCCGTGGTTGTTTACTGTATATATGGATGGAGTCATAAAAGAAATACTATCAAGAGCAGTGGATGTTGGTGTATCGCTGAAAAGGGAGGGAATTGAGTGGAAGCTACCTATACTGCTGTTTGCGGATGATACAGTTCTGATGAGTGATAATGAATGGGAGTTGCAGGGTCTGGTAAATGAGTTTGGAACAGTGTGCGAAAAACGGAATTTGAAGGTAAATGCGGGGAAGAGCAAGGTTATGGTCTTCGAAAGGGGTGAAGTCACAGAGTGTGAGGTGAAGCTGAACGGTCAGGCTATGGAGATCGTCAACTCTTTTAAGTATCTGGGCAGTGTGTTGAGTAAAGATGGGACTATGGATGAAGAAGTGCGGGAGAGGGTACAACAGGGGAAGAGGGTTGTAGGAACGCTAAAAGCAGTAACAAGAAATAGGGTGGTCAGTATGGAAGTGAAGAAGTCCTTGCATGACAGTGTGGTAATCCCGACACTGACTTATGGAAGCGAAGCATGGACGTTGGTTGAGAGACTCAGACCAAGAGTGAGAGCAGTGGAAATGAATTACTTTAAGGAGTGCGTGCGGAGTTACATGGAGGGATAGACAGACTAATGAGGAAGTAAGAAGGAGGTGTGGTGTGGAGGTAGATGTGCTGGAAAGTGTGAAAAGGAACAACTTGAGATGGTTCGGCCATATGGAACGTATGGAAAGCGAGAGAATGACTAAGAGGGTGTATGAGAGCGAGGTGGAGGGACAGAGAGGGAGAGATAGATCGAATGAGAGGTGGAAGGATGGAGTGAGGAAGTACATGAACGAAGGCGGTGCTGGTTGGGGGGAGGGGCGTCGACTGACTGGGGACAGAGGTGCATGGGGGCGGTTTGTTCTTGGCCACCCCTTCGGGGATCACGGCGTCAGGCAATAGATGATAGATAGATGTTAAAAATATCTTATATATTTTTGTTTAGCTTTACTTGGCATTCCTCTTCCTCTATGTATCTAGCAATTTAACCCCCTCAAACTCCTTATGACGCGATGGTGTGGTAATTACCCCGGGCCAAAAAGCTCTCAAAGACGATCGAGTGATAACTCAAGCGAGCTTGAAATACGCAGGCGTTTCGTTCATGGTCACCCCTTCGGGGATCAAGTTGTCCGGCAATATATACCGGTAGGCTATAGATAAATTCATTTTTGGGCTATTTCTTCCATTTTATTTATCCTGTTAAAGTGCTTGATTGATTTTTGTGCTAATTAGTTAGTATTTGGTGTAATTTCACATATTTCAGCTAAATCTGGAGAGCACATGCAATTTATTTGTACATGTTCAGTAAGTATTGCTGGGGAAAGGGTTAACGTATTCATCTTTTGGGGTATTTATTCTATGTTTTTATCCTGTTTCTGTGATTGATTGAGTTTTGTGCTAATGTAGTTGGTATTTGGTATAATTTTACATATTTTAGATAAATCAGAAGAGCACATGCGATATATTTGGGCATTTTCAGTTAGTATTGCTGGGGAAACGGTTAACATACAGTATTCATCATAGGAAGGGAATAGGATGTGTAGCTCAGATCTTTGCCCTGAAATATGTTGTGGAGAAATATCTTGAGAAGGGACAAAAGTTGTATGCTGCCTTCATGGACTTGGAGAAGGCCTATGACAGAGTTGATAGAGAAGGTACCGGTATGTAGAAAGTACTTGGAATATACGGAGCAGATAGCAAGTTGCTGAAAGCAGTGAAAAGCATGTATGAGGGTGCAAAGGTGTCAGTATGTGTTGAGAATGAACAGAGCGAGTTCTTTGATCTGAATTTTGGGTTAAAGAAAGGGTGTGTGATGTCCCCGTGGTTGTTCAATATATACTGAACTGTATATGGATGGAGTCATAAAAGAAATGCAAGGATGAGCAGTGGATTTTGGTGTACCACTAATAAGGGAAGGCAACGAGTGGAATGACAGAGTTGATAGAGAAGGTATGTGGAAAGTACTGTACTGAGAATATAATATAATTTATGGAGTAGATGGCAAGTTGCTGAAAGCAGTGAAGAGTATGTATGAGAGTGCAAAGGTATCAGTACGTGTGAAGAATGAACAGAGGGAGTTCTTTGATCTGAATGTTTGGTAAAGCAAGGGTGTGTGATGTCCAGATGGTTGTTCTATATATACAGTATATGGATGGAGTCATAAAAGAAATACAAGGAAGAGCAGTGGATGTTTGTGTACTGCTGTTTGCTGATGATATGAATGGGAGTTGCAGGGTCTGGTAAATATGTTTGGAACAGTGTGCGAAAAATGGAATCTGAAGGTAAATGCGGGGAAGAGCAAGGTTATGGTCTTCGAAAGGGGTGAAGCCACAGAGTGTGAGGTGAAGTTGAACGGTCAGGCTATGGAGATTGTCAGCTCATTTAAGTATCTTGGCAGTGTACAGAGTAAAGATGGGAGTATGGATGAAGAAGTGTGGGAGAGGGTGCAACAGGGGAAGAGGGTTGTAGGAATGCTGAAAGCAGTAACATGAAATAGGGTGGTCAGCATGGAACTGAAGAAGTCATTGCATGACAGTGTGGTAATCCCGACACTGACTTACGGAAGCGAAGCATGGACGTTGTTGGAGAGATTCAAACCAAGAGTGAAAGGGATGGAAATGAGTTACTTGAGAAGTGTGTGTAGAGTTACATGGAGGGATAGACAGACGAATGAGGAAGTAAGAGAGAGGTGTGGTGTGAATGTACTGGAAAGTGCGAAAAAGAACACCTTGAGATAGTTCGGCCATGTGGAACGTATGGGAAGCGAGAGAATGACTAAGAGCGTGTATGAGTGAGGTGGAAGGACAGAGGGAGAAATAAACCGAGAGAGAGGTGGACGGATGGAGTTAAGAAGTATATGCGTGAAAGTGGTGCTGGATGGGAGGAGGGGCATCGACTGACTGGGGACAGAGGTGCATAGGGGTGTTTCGTTCGTGGCCAATCCTTCGGGGATCAAGGCGTCCGTCAATAGGTAGATAGATAAATTCATTTTTAGGGCTATTTCTTACATTTTCTTTATCCTGTTAGTGTACTTTATTAAATTTGTTGGTAATGTAGTTGGTAATTGGTGTAATTTTACATATTTCAGATAAAGGATGTCAACAGAATAACAAATGATGAGCTGAAGAGACGTTTAGGTATAAAGAGTATTAGCGAGGAGATGTGTACAAGTAAACTGGGATGGTATGGACATGTGGAGAGAATGGATGAACAAAATTGGGTGAAAAGATGCAGGTCTGCGATTGTGGAGGGAGCTGCACCAAGGGGTGAACCGAGTAAGACCTGGGATCGGACTATACGTGCCGATCTCAAATCCAAAAACTTGACAAGTAAAGCATCCCTTAACAGGGTTGCCTGGAACGCCGCCATTAGGAAAAGAGACTGAAACTGCACATCTGTGTGGAGCACTCAGTCTTAAAATGTTATATACGTATGTATGTATAAATCTGAAGAGCACATGCAATCTATTTAGGCATTTTCAGTCAGTATTGCTGGGTAAAGGGTTAACATATTAATCTTTTGGAGTATATCTTCCATTTATTTATCCTGTTAGTGAGTTTTATTGATTTCAGTGCTACTGTAGTGGTATTTGGTGTAATTTTACATATTTTAGATAAATCTGAAGAGGACATGCAATATATTTGGGCATTTTCAGTCAGTATTGCTGGGGAAACAGTTAGCATACTGTAGTCATCTTAGGAAGGGAAGAGGATGTGTAGCTCAGATTTTTGCCCGGAAATGTGTTGTGGAGAAATATCTGGAGAAGCGACAAAAGTTGTATGCTGCATTTATGGAGTTGGAGAAGGCCTATGACAGAATTGATAGAGAAGGTATGTGGAAAGTAGCGGTACCGGTACTGAAAATATACGGAGTAGATGGCAAGTTGCTGAAAGCAATTAAGAGCATGTATGAGGGTGCAAAGGTGTCAGTATGTGTGGATAATTAACAGAGCGAGTTCTTTAATCTGAATGTTGGGTTAAAGCAAGGGTGTATGTGATGTCCCGATGGTTGTTCAATATATACTAGTACAGTATATGGATGGAGTCATGAAAGAAATACAAGGAAGAGCAGCGGATGTTGGTGTACCGCTGATAAGGGAAGGAAACGAGTGGAAGTTGCCTCAACAGTACAGTACCGGTACTACTGTTGCTGACAACACAGTTCTGATGAGCGATAGTGAATGGGAGTTGCAGGGTCAGGTAAATATGTTTGGAACAGTGTGTGAAAACGGAATCTGGAGGTAAATGCTAGGAAGAGCAATATTATGGTCATTGAAAGGGGTGCAACCATAGAGTGTGAAGTGAGGTTGAACGGCTATGAAGAATGTCAGCTCATTTAAGTATTTGGGCAGTGTGTTGAGTAAAGATGTGAGTAGGCCTATGGATGAAGAAGTGTGGAGGAAAGTGTAACAGGGGAAGAGCGTTGTAGGAACTCTGAAAGCAGTAAGAAGAAATAGGGTGATCAGCATGGAAGTAAAGAAGTCCTTGCATGACAGTGTGGTAATCCCGACATTGACTTATGGGAGGGAAGCATGGACGTTTCTGACTAGGATTGATCATTGATAATCATCGGTTATGCTAGTTGGAAAATTAGTGGGGTAGAATGTAGAGTTCGGGTGTACCGCCAGCCTTGTTTACACTACGCGGAGCGGCGGCGGATGCTGGCCATCATGTTCCCGTCGATTTGACTGCTTTTGGATACAATAATAGGTTGAGGGGGGTCACCCCCCCATGACATATTGTCATCATCATATATATTGCCAGCAGGAGGCAAATAACCGAAAAAAACGCCTTCAAAATAGACGCAAACTAAAGGCTGGTTCACACATAGCCGAGTCGGTGCGCGAGTCCAACACGAGTGATGAAATTTTGCTATTCAGCAATGACTCGTCGATACTCCTCAACACTCGTATAGACTCGTGCTACGCTCGTGTATACTCGACACACTCGTGGGTACTCGCCACGGGGTCCAAAAATTTCATGCATGCATGAAATTTTTGGATCCCGTGGCGAGTACCCATGAGTGTGGCCTAAATACGTGTAGACTCGTGTACATACGTGTTAACTCGTGTTTGACTCTGAATAACTCTTTGTTATTCGTGTTAACTCGTGTTGACTCGTGTAAACCCGTGTAACACTCTTTGGTGATTCGTCGCTTTTCGTCATCATTTCGACGTTGACGAAGCAACACGTGTCTACACGCAACAACATGTATGTAACACACATGCAACACGTATCAACAAGAGTAGAAAGCACGAATGTGAGTGCCAAAATTTGGTGCCCCCATGATGCCAGAGTTTACACGATTAAAACACAAGTGAAAACACGAGTAAACAAGAGTAAACACGATCCACTGAGAAAAAAACACGAGTGTAACACGAAAAAGCAAGTGTCATTTGAAATACCGTTATTTCAAAAATGTAGGAAGAATCAACGAGAGTTTACACGGATGTAACACGAGTCAACACGTGTGCAACAGAGATCCAACGAGAGTCAACGCGTTGTCTTTCGTGTTGATCCGTATAAAAATCGTGTTGATCCGTGTAACAATCGCGTTGACTCGTCCATACTCTTTGTTTACGTGCCCTGGAATGTGGCCATTATTATTCAAATTTTTGACACTCGTGTTGGGTTCGTGTTACACTCGTTTTGACTCTCAGTTACTCGTACAGACTCTTGCATGAACACGTGTTGACTCGTATTGAATCGAGTTAACTCGTGTTACACTCTCCTTGACTCGGGAACAATTGCTACTCGCCGCCGACTCAGCCTCCAGCGACGGCGATAATCGACGAGTGTGACTCGTGTTGGACTCGCGCACCGACTCGGCTATGTGTGAACCAGCCTTTAACCACGGTGATCGACATATGTAAACATTTCGGCGGCGGTGTCGGCGTCGGACACTTGCAATAATGTTCCCGTCTATTTTGAATGCCATTGGATACAATAATATGTTGAGGGGGGGCTTTGCCCCCATGACGTGTTGTCATCATCATATATATTGCCAGTAGGGGGCAAACAACTAAAAAAAAATCCGCAAAGCCCTCCCCTCAACATATTATTGTATCCAATGGCAGTCAAAATAGACGGGAACATGATGGCAAGCTTCCGTCGCCGCTCTGCGCAGTGTAAACAATGGTGGCGGTACGCCCGAACTCTACATTCTACCCGGCTAGGCCTATATTATAGGCTACAATAAATAAGTAGGCTAGGCTATTTTTTCTATAGGCTATGCCTAGTCTAATATTACAATTTAAGGTAGCATTCAAGTTGACTACAGCAGGACTTACCCTTGACCAGGTATAGGCTATCCTAGTGTTTAATATTAATAGACCTATACCCCTTTGAAAGGACATTAGCCTAGTCTAACCTAACAACCTTACCTAACCTATTATAGTAGGCTATTATGGGTGGGGGCTGCTGCCCCCACACCCCAATTTTGGTGTATTTGTCTATTTTGTCTGTGAAGTGGGAATTTTTTCATTTTGTCGATAACGAAAAATCCTCCATGCGGACTATAGCTTATGGAGAAAAATATGGCGAATCTATTGTTGCCTATTATCTCTAATAAATTGTTTCTCATAATGCTGCAGTAGTGTCGTTTAAAATACCAACCATTTAATTGTGTGCCTTTAAAATGACCTAAATTAGGCTATAGGCTACTGGAAGATTAGAAGAATCTTTAAGAAAGACTAGGTTAGGGTTATTGTCGTGCCAAAGCTAGATTATAGCCTAAATAAAAAAGGAAGTGAATAAAATGAAATATGCCGAAAAAAATCGGTCATAATAGACGCGAAGTTAACCGCGACGATCGCCCTATGTAAACATGACGACCGTACACCCGGTAACTACATCCATCCCATTAAAAGTTACTGTGGGACACCAAATATGTTGAGGGGGTCTCTGCGGCTCTGCCCCCCCACGTCGGCCCGTCACGTATTATGATGTACGGTAAGTCATCATCATCTGTGCTAATTCATAGGATCCCCAATTAAGGACAAAGTCAATCAACAGACGAAATAAGCTCCCAAATTACAATAACATAGCGGCCCGCCGTTTATGGGCACTTTTTACACATCATTAATTTTAAATGTTACTTTCCTGCCCTGGTCTAGGCCTAATAGATTTTTCCAAAGAATCAAACTTAAATTAAAAGGAAGTAGCCTAGCCTACAGTTTATAGGAAGGCTATTCCAACATGCATTCCAGAACTTAGGCTAGCCTAGGCCTAGGCTATATGAAAATTTGTGGGTGGTCTGCCAAAAAAGAATCACTAGGCCTATTAGGCTATGGGTAGGCTAGTATGGGGTGCATTTTGCAAATTTTCTGAACTCTTAGGCCTAGGCTAGGCTAAATTAAAACTCACAAAATCTGAGTAAAACCAGCACTAGAATTTTGTCTTGTCTTGTCTTGGGGCAACCTCAGGCGAATACTCGCCCACTCCGGCCCTACCGTAGTCGCGGAGATCCTATGTCACAATTAAATTAGTTTATAGTTAAGGTTAAAATTCACCACCGTGTCACTTTCATTCTAGGTCATTCGTAGAACCGTAACACTGTAAAGGCAACAACCCAATAGCAGGTCATCAGGTGGTGAACCAGAGACCTACAAACCACGGTACTAGGGCCAGAGCAATGTCTTGAAGCGAGGTGCCCTTATCAACCAACCCCAGACAATCCAGTAGGAGCTGTCGGAAGGAATCCATCTTTGAAGACAGAAAGGGACGCCCATCCACATGCTCAGTGACGGGACGAGGCGAGGCTTAGGAGGCATATGTAGGACGACCAGATGTAGGATGTGGAGGGGAAGAGGTACCGTACGACGATACATGGGATGCGGAGACTGCGGAGGGAAGAGCTTGGCAAAGTCATACGGTTCCTCAGGACCTCAACAATAACCGGGGGACGGCCGGTGCGGGCAATGGTCGATCGCCGTAGTTAATATAAGTTCGCGGTCGCGGAGATCCTATGTCACAATTAAATTAGTTTATAGTTAAGGTTAAAATTCACCACCATGTCACTTTCATTCTAGGTCATTCGTAGAACCGTAACACTGTAAAGGCAACAACCCAATAGCAGGTCATCAGGTGGTGAACCAGAGACCTACAAACCACGGTACTAGGGCCAGAGCAATGTCTTGAAGCGAGGTGCCCTTATCAACCAACCCCAGACAATCCAGTAGGAGCTGTCGGAAGGAATCCATCTTTGAAGCCAGAAAGGGATGCCCATCCCATGCTCAGTGACGGACGAGGCGAGGCTTAGGAGGCATATGTAGAACGACCAGATGTAGGATATGTAGGGGAAGGGGTACCGTACGACGATACATGGGATGCGGAGACAGCGGAGGGAAGAGCTCTTCAAAGTCATACGGTTCCTCAGGACCTCAACAATAACCGGGGGACGGCCGGTGCGGGCAATGGTCGATCGCCGTAGTTAATATAAGTTCGCGTCTATTTTGACGGCGATTTTTTTTGTAGTTAGGCTAGGCCTAGGCTATTTGCCCCCTGCTGGCAATATATATGATGATGACAATATGTCATGGGGGGCGATTGACCCCTTCAACATATATTGTATCCAACGATCTCTAACCTCTGTATCTCAAAAAGGGCTAGAGCAAATTGGCTGTAAATTTCCACATCTAGGCTATTCCTGGACAGATTTGCTCCCTCCAATTAATATTTATTAGCGTAAGTTCAGCCTTGTTTAGCCTATAAAACGAAAACTAACATTTGTTTAGCCTAGGCCTACATATAAAAAGAAAAAACCCACTCGTACTGCAATTATAAGCATAAATATGAGTATCTAAGTTACAAAGCAAATGTTTTTGTATAGCCTAAAATAAACCATAAAATTGTCATCTTTCAACTGTTGAGGTCATAAATATAAAAAATCTAATACATTAGGAAAAAATGCGTTAAGAGTTGTGTTAGCGGGTCTATCGTCCCCTTTATTTACGTAGTCGCACGCTCGCAGTTACATTCGCGTCTAATTTGACTGTGGTTATTTGCCCCTGCTGGTGATATAGATGATGATGACAATAAGTCATAGGGGATAAAGCCAATTCAACCCATTATTGTATCTCACGGCCATGCGTTGGGTAAATTGTTGTTACCGGCCGGCGGATTGAGGGTGGCTTTACCAAGTTTACCCCAGCAGTTAAATTAGAAGCGAATGTAGGCCTAACTGCGAGCGTGCGCCTAGGCTATATAAACAAAGCTTTTGGTATGCCCACAACTTCAACTCTTACCAAAACTGCAATTAGCCTATTTTTTGTTTTGTTTTTTCAGTCTAGGCTAAATTGGTGAGGCTAGGCTAAATTATTTAGCTGCAATTAGCCTAGCCTATTTTTGTTTGTTCTTTCAGTCTAGGCTAAATT